>JAGKQL010000004.1:30016293-30057835 GCA_018398635.1 Cyprinodon brontotheroides | reverse complement strand
GTAACTCCATTGAAATGATTCAAAACTAAAGTAACGAGCCAATTTTTAAAAATGTAAGGAGTAGAAAGTACAGATATTTGTGTAAATTGTAAGGAGTAGAAGTAAAAAGTCGCCATAAAAATAAGTAGTAAAGTAAAGTAAAAATATCAAAAAATCTATTTTTCTTGAGTACAGTAACGAAGTATTTGTACTTGTTACTTCCCATCTCTCCTGTAACAGGGAGAGATTAACCTATATTAAGGTTTAATATAGGTTACTTTGAGTGAACAACTGTAACAGGAAGAGATTAATTACATTCAAACTTGAGGAGGAAATCTGAGGTAACACTTCCTTAAATAACCTGGTCAGAACTGGATAACATACTAACTTCTGACAAAAAAGTTTTAGGCTTAGATAAAGATAACTGTTTGCTAACTCTGAAAGTTCAACTGGCTGAAAAAAGTCTAAACCTGGTTTAGATTCTATAGTTCGGATGCTACCTTACCTTCCAGAGATAAACCTATCCTATTTAGAGGGTTGCCAATAATTTTATTTATAAAAGAATCAATCTTATTTATAAATAATCCCATAAAATTATTGCTGCTGACAGCAGGGGTAATGGACGGTTCAACATAACTGTGGCTCTGGGTGAGCTTTGGCATCTGGACCTCAAAAATAAATTCAGTGGCTTATTCTTAGCCCCCTCTAACAGCTGGGGCCAGGGAGAAAATAAGCCGCTCTTTCTTTACAAAGGGTCATTTTTATACAGCAGTAACTGGGGTTTTTCCAGACTAGGTAGGATTCCTTTAGGCATGTAAAGCACCCTTTTCTCTCCAGTTTCTTAGGATTTAGTTTCCAAGTTTGCAGCTCTGCAATAAGCCAGGGAGCCAGCTTTCTATTCTTAAAGTTTTTCTTTTTCAAAGCGGCCATGTTGTCCGAGGCATTACACAGGGAACTAATAACCCCATCAATAAAAACAAAAATTTGTGAAGGGGAATAAATTAAATGGTTACCCTCTGCAGTATTGTTCAGTGATACAGAGGAGATAGAAAGTGGACCAGAATCTTTTAAATTTATCACCACAGTATCTTATAATGATCTGATAAAGTGAAACCGTCTTTTTGGGTAGAACTCCATTAAATTAATCCTGAAGGTTATTAAAAGTGGTCAGATAGTGTTGTGAGGAAGTACTGTTATTTCTTCACATTCAAGGCCATATGTCAGCTCAAGGTCCAAAGTATGAAGATGAGAATGTATGGGACTATGAACGTTTTGAACAAAGCCAATCAATTCCCTACTATGATGACCTTGTCAGTATTTTACACTAAGTCAGATAGGAACTCTGAAAACTCATCTGAGTAAGGACCTGGTGGACGATACAAAGTAACAAAACAACAAGTTTTTCTGCTTTGTTGTTTGGTTGAGGCAATCTGAGGGTTAAATGTTCAAAAGAGTTGTAATTACTGACTAACTTTGGAGTAATCAATAAGTCAGACTTAAAGATTGTTGCTACTCCTCCTCCTCGCCAGAATTTCTGGATATGTGGAAATTTAAATAACTATACGGCGTTGCCTCATTTACCTCAGAGCAAATGCATTGTGCTTGTTGGCAATTGTTCGCTATTTGATTAGGTGAAATTTTATTGATTTGAATGTTACCAAAGAGCACTCTCAAACATCTGTCTGCTGACCTGATAGACATTCCCTCATACTCTTCGTCAACGACTCATTTGAACCCCCTTTATTTTTACTGACTCTTTCATGAATTCTGTGTTTATTCCAGTAGCTTGTGGTATTTGTATAGTTTATTAAACATAATAATACCACACTCTTAAACTTACTCGGCAAGGTCTATATTCAGGGGTGTGCTGGAAAGGAGGGTCCGTCGAGATAGTCGAACCTCGGATTCAGGAAGAGCAGTGTGGTTTCCGTCCTGGTCCTGGGGGCGCTGGACCAGCTCTACACCCTCAGCAGGGGTCCTGGAGGGTGCATTGGGAGTTCGCTCAACCAGTCTACATGTGCTTTGTGGACTTGGAGAAGGCGTCGAAACCCGTGTCCCTAGGGGGCCTATTGAGTTCTCTGGGGTCTGAGGTGCTGGGCCTTTGTCTGAGGCTGTCGTTGTCCAGGTGTCAAGATCTGGTCCCACGGTACTTGCCGGCGGTAGAGTCGGAAACTGTTCTCCGGTGAGTTGGACTCCGCTTGGCTGCCACTTGTCACCGATTCTGTTCATTACCTTCGCGGACAGAACTTTCTAGAAGCGCAACTAAGGTGTTGAGGATCCGTTTTGGTGGCCTTTGTAGGATTGCGTCTCTGCTTTTACGCAGATGATGTGGTCTATTGGCTTCATCAGGTAAGTGATCCTCTACGCTCTCGCTGGATCGGTTACGCCTTGAGTGTGGCGGCCGGGATTGGGGTCACTGCCTCCAAATCCGAGGCCATGGTCTTGAGCGGAGGGGTAGAGTGCCTTCTCCGGGTCAGGTGTCCTGCCCAGAGCTGGAGGAGTTTAAAACGATCTTTGGGATCTCATTCGCAGGGAAAAGAAGGAAGCGGGGAAATGCGACAGAAGCGGGATTGGTGCAGCATCTGCCATGAAGCGGGCGCTATGCGGTCGGGTCCGGTCAGGTGAAACTGAGTCAAAAAGTGGCTCTCGATTTACCGACCGGAATTACGGTCGATCTACGTTCCTACCTCTATCTATGGCCATGAACTTTCTGGGTCGCACACGACCCGAAGAGCGAGATCGGCGGATACAGCGGCGAAATGGGTTTCCTCATTATAGGGCTGGCGTCTCCTTAGAATGAGGTGAAAGCTTCGGTCATCCGGGGAGGGACTCGGAGTAGAGCCGCTGCTCATCCTATGTTGAGAGGAACCAGTTGAGGTGGCCTCGGGTGCATCTGGTTAGGATGCACTCCTGGACTTCCTCCCTGGTGGAGGTGTCTCAGGCACGTCCCACCGGGGAGGCAGGGGAAGACCCATGACTGCAGCTGGGGGCTACTGTTTCTCGGGCTGGCCTGGGAATGCCTTGGGGTTCCTCCTGAAGAGCTGGAAGAAGTGGCTGGGAGAGGGAAGTCTGGGCCTCCAGCTTCTTAGGCTGCTGCCCCGGCTGACCCGACCCTGGATAAGCGGAGGAAGATGGATGGATGGATGGAATACTGCGATAGGGATTTATTAGGTTTAATATAGATTACTTTTAGTGAACAACTTGAATAGACAGAAACCCGTATTTCCCATGTGGTTAATGATTAAAAACTCTGCTTGAATTGTAAAAGCTATTTATAATATAGATTTTTAGGTTTTTGGTCTCGTTGTCGACAGCGTTTTTATTTGATCCTGTCTCGGTCTCTGTTTATTTTAACAGACCGCTTGAGACCATTGCTCCATATCTTACAAATAAAATTCAAAAAGGAAGTTTCTCAAAATAATAATAAATAAAAACTTAAAATCATTGGTAGTATAATGATCCCCCAGTTGCAGCTGCCATCTCCCTGAGGAACACAGCTTAATAATAGGATAAAAAAATTGATAACAAAAAATATCTAACTGATATGTCAGCTTTTTCATGCAGTTCATTTAACAGTAGAAGTCTAAAAGATACCAGGATTTACATCAAGCTGTCGTCCACTGACTAATTAATCTATTTTTTCATGTAAAACCACGAACAATCCACCTTCAGAGATAAATCTAAGCTCAAGGCTCTCTGCTGATGACTGTGTTACCATGGATCATTTAAAAAGTCATATTTGTAATTCAATATAGGGCTGAAACAAAATAATTGGATTGATCGTTAGTAACTGATTATTGAAATAACCTGGAACTAATTAAGTAATCCGTTGATTTTTAAATGGAGTATAGAGAATGTACAATATTCTTTTAGCTCAAAGAGCAACCTACTTAGAGCAGTAACTATATCAAAATTGTCAAAAAAATATATGAACATTTTTGTTTAGATTTAAAAAGTTTTTTTGCCTGTCAATATGCTCTATCCAGAACTCCTCAAGTTGAAAAGTTTTAATTTCAGTTCAATTTAAAAAAAAAAAGAAAAATCTTCTTTAAGGAACTTTTGGCAATCCGATTATTAATCGATTCATCGAAAAAATTATCGGTTTCCAAAACAATTGTAGTTGCAGCCCTAATTCAATGTAACTATGTAATCAGTCGTCAAATCTGTTACTGGAATAATTTCAAACAGCCCTGTCGCAAACAGACTGATCAGCTGAAAAGTGATCTGAACGAAAGATACGTTTATTACTTTGAAACGTTTCAACACCTTTGATTTATCTGTGAACATATTGACGCACAGCATTTATTCTGCAGCAGTGCATTTTCCACCGCAGTAAAGTTAATTTCCAGTTGGACATTCAAGCTCTGAGGAGTCAGCAGCATCTAACTCACGGCTGATCTGTTGAGTGACTCTGATTTTGAAGTAAACCACGGAGAACAAAGAACAGCAAATCTAGAACAGATGTTGGGAAGGTAGGTGGAATCAGAAAAAGACACAAACACAGAAAACAACTTTGCGGCGGAGGCAACAGATGCAAAATCAAAAAGACGCAATTAGAATGTGGTCCTAAATGAGTCATGTAATAAAAGTAATCCCTCCCTGGGATTATTAAAGTATTTCTGATTCTGATTCCTGGTTGATGGGACAGGTGTTGTGAATGAAACGGTGCCCAGCTTGAAAGAGCTCTTGTGTGTCGCTGAATGTGAGCATTGATAACTGAAAGACATCTTCTGCCTCCATTTATCTGTTTACTACAGTGTGTTGAATTCATGTTAATGTGGATTTAAAGACATTTCAATTAATGGAAAAAATTGCAGGGAGGAATATAAAAATAAAGTCTAATCAACCAAAACTTTCGCGACCCCCATGCAGTACCTCCGTGGACCCCTAGGGGTGGCGGACCCCCTGTTGAAGACCTCCGATGTAGAGTCTTTTGTTTCAGCTTTGGCTGTTGTTGAAGTGCTTTATAAATAAAGTCGATGATGATAATGTTGATGAGGATTACAAATAATCGCAATTTAGAGCAAGAAGCTGATTAAAAATGTAGTTCTTATTCAACTCCTCCTCCTCTGTCAGAACACCCTCTGTAAATGAATTACCTTTTATGAATGTAATCCATTTGATTAAATACCTTGGCACCTATTTATCAAGTATACAAATGTGACTCAGAAAAGATTTTAAGCATGTTATAATGATAATGATATAAACTATTATTATAAAATCTATGCAGTCTTTTCTACATTAGGCCCCAGGTTCTTTCCTGGTACAGGCTTATATTTAAAACTGGAAGAGTACGTAATGGTAGAGTAAGAACTTAAAATGTTCCCTTTCCCACTTTATCCCTGCTCTAAAATGCTATCTGCAATCTGTCGCAGTACAGATGGATAACAACGAAGTGCTTGAAGCAATATCAATGCAATTATCCTTTTTTAGAGCACACTCAATTCTTAACCCCTAGAACCCTACGGACCCACCGGTGGGTCCAGCTGCTACGTGACCTCGTAATTTTAACAAACCCCCAGTATTGATGTAAAAAACACATTTGGCACAGTTTGGTGACATTTTTCGATAAATGTGCCAAAATGGCCTCTCCGCCTAAGAAATTCTCACTAATACCATTCTTAAATAAATATGATTCATCTGATTGAGTCCAAGTTTGGTATATTTTTACACAACATTTAGATTTGAAAGTCTGTACTACTTTTTGTGCTATAAATAATATTTTGGTAGTGTTTTTGCAATGTTTATTTCAAAGAAAATTTTGGCGAGGTTTAAAAAATGCAAAAATATTTTGTATTTTGTCCCTAATATTTCGTGCAGGGTCAAAGCTACAATGGTGCTGACACCAGAAAACCATTCTATGACATCTTACCTTTACAGACGTACCAAAAGTTTCTTCTTAAATTTAATAGCTGTGAGGCTATAAGTTAATTACTTTTGTGTGTTTTTGTCAGGCAGAAATTTATTTATACCCCCTGAGGGTGTAAGAGGTTAATACAGGGCCTATAAATACAATATATAATTTAACTGATTGTTTACATCAGTTACTTTAGAGATTTCAGGTCTGTGGCATTCAGGTCCTCTCCTCTGTGTGAAACCTTTCTCCTTTTATAGACTCAAAGATCCCCTGAGCCAAAATAGCTGCACACTGCCTCATGATGAAAACATCTGCAGACTTTCTGCAAAGCTGGAGTCTCCAACTCTCCCGATGGCATGAAAAGTTCCTGCTGAGACACAAGAAAGACTTTTGCCCATTTGTGCAAATGAAGCGATGCTGCTCAGTATTTTTCTTTTAACACATCTCAGAGCAGGCTTTTGGAAATAGATGAAAATAGGCGGGTTCCCGCTCCAGGGGAGATCTCTGAGACCGCAAACAACTCAACTCGTTGTTGGGTTTGACTGTTGTATATTCATATGGAGACAGACGAGGGGGTCAGCCCTTATACCCTGTTAGCCTTTCCCTAAACAAACGACAACAAAAGAAGGAATTCCTCTCTGTCAGACTCTAGACCAGACTCTAGACACACACATAGGCTCTTTACACAAAGCACTGCAGCCTTTGTTGAAGATTTCGGCCCAGATCTTTTTACCATGAAGTCCAGACTGCTGCTTCTAAACGTCATCTAAGAGATAATGTGAAAGCAAAGACACCATTAGTTTTAGATACATCAGTGTTTTCCCTATTCATGGAATCAATCCACAAGTCCTAAAATTTATGGTTTTTAAAAATCTTTTTGCCTTATAATTCCCTTCTGTAATATTTTAGTTTGCTTACAAATCTTGAAATTACCTGGTCACAGGTCCGTTTAACTTTAAAATCATAGATTTATACAGAAAATATATCCACCCTTGTTTGCTGAATCGTTCTTAATGTTAACTTTTACCTCATTTACGTTACCCTTTAGAAACCGTGCCGATAACGGTCCGAGGACAGTAATCGAGATAACTGTTGAGTGTAAATGGAACACAACCGAACTGGACCGTGCCAAACCGCGCTACACTACTGCTAGTTCAACAGTAGGGCTCGGCGTGGTTCATCTGTGGCTCGATTCTCTAAAACCAAAGAGTGCATAAGCAGACCGCTTCATCTCCTATTTACAGTCAGCTGACTCATTTTGCGGGTTTTCCAGCTTTGCAATTCACAGATCTCTTCACCTGTTCACAACATGAACTTCTTCTCAGCTTATTAAACATCAAAAGTGCGACCTGGGATGATGCCGAGGGAAGGATGCCTTCTTTGCCTGACATGTCTAAGTGGACATTTGGCAAAATTTTATTTTAAATTTATTTTATTCTAAAATGTATTTTAATTGAAACATTTATCTTATTCTATTTTTATGTGTTTATGTATTTTAGCCTTAGCTTTTATCTTATGTTCCTTAACTGTGATTCCTGTACAGCACTTTGGTCAACCCCGGTTGTTTTAAATGTGCTTTATAAATAAAGTTTGAGTTGAGTTGAGTTACGCCAGTGGTTCCCAAAGATTTTCTTCTGGGCCCCCCTTTGGATTACAATAATATTTATATAGATATATATATATATATATATATATATATACACTCACCAACCACTTTATTAGGTACCCCATGCTAGTAGCGGGTTGGACCCCCTTTTGCCTTCAGAACTGCCTCAATTCTTGCGTGGCATAGATTCAACAAGGTGCTGGAAGCATTCCTCAGGGAGTTTGGTCCATATTGACATGATGGCATCACACAGTTTGCCGCAGATTTGTCGACTGCATCCATGATCGCGAATCTCCGTTCCACCACATCCCAAAAGATGCTCTATTGGATTGAGGTCTGGTGACTGTGGAGAGCCATTTGAGTACAGTGAACTCATTGTCCATGTTCAAGAAACCAGTCTGAGATGATTCCAGCTTTATGACATGGCGCATTATCCTGCTGAAAGTATGCATCAGAAGTTGGGTTTTACATTGTGGTCATAAAGGGATGGACATGGTCAGCAACAATACTCAGATAGGCTGTGGCGTTGCAGCGATGCTCAATTGGTACCAAGGGGGCCAAAGAGTGCCAAGAAAATATTCCCCACACCATGACACCACCACCACCAGCCTGAACCGTTGATACAAGGCAGGAATGGATCCATGCTTTCATGTTGTAGATGCCAAATTCTGACCCTACCATCCGAATGTCGCAGCAGAAATGGAGACTCATCAGACCAGAACAGCGTTTTTCCAATCTTCTATTGTCCAATTTCGATGAGCTTGTGCAAATTGTAGCCTCAGTTTCCTGTTCTTAGCTGAAAGGAGTGGCACCGGTGTGGTCTTCTGCTGCTGTAGCCCATCTGCCTCAAAGTTCGACGTGCTACACTGGCGTTCAGAGATGCTCTTCTGCCCACCTTGGTTGTTGTAACGGGTGGTTATTTGAGTCACTGTTGCCCTTCTATCAGCTCGAACCAGTCTGGCCATTCTCCTCTGACCTCTGGCATCAACAAGACATTTCCGCCCACAGAACTGCCGCTCGCTGGATGTTTTTCTTTTTTAGGACCATTCTCTGTAAACCCTAGAGATGGTTGTGCGTGAAAATCCCAGTAGATCAGCAGTTTCTGAAATACTCAGACCAGCCCTTCTGGCACCAACAATCATGTCACGTTCAAAAGTCACTCAAATCACCTTTCTTCCCCATACTGATGCTCGGTTTGAACTGCAGGAGATTGTCTTGACCATGTCTACATGCCTAAATGCACTGAGTGTTGCCGCCATGTGATTGGCTGCTTAGAAATTAAGTGTTAACGAGCAGTTGGACAGCTGTACCTAATAAAGTGGCCGGTGAGTGTATATATAAATATACCATGGTGATAAAAATCTACTCCACGTTTTCAACACAACCTTGGTGCTCAAACACGAGGACATGCCAGGTTCAAACCCAGTCCTTATTTTTCTACCAGCCCACCTATTATCTGTGCTGACAGCAGCACCTGAGCCAGCTACCGATCATTACCAGAAATAAAACCGCGTGAGTAGAAGCTGTGTTTTAAACTGTTTCTGGGCAGTTAGAGCAACTTAAGAGATATCAGAGAAAAAAGAACTTAGTTCAGACTGAGATGAAGAGCAGCAGAACTTAGCAGTCAAACCAGGAAGTGAACGTGATACGGCTTACCAACTGCAAAACATCAAAAATCTGATTCCACCCACCAGTAGCTATTTGACTGGTTTGTTGCACAGGGAGGACAAACTGCAGAGAAATATTACCATGAGTCGTGTGCATAGTCTAAATGGTGAAGATGAGTCAACAACATGGCTCTTTTTCCTCTTCCTGTAGAACTAACTGTATAAGTCGCAGTGAGTGAGCCCTTGTCCGATGTCTAATACTTCCACTGCTGACAAACACTAGTGGGTAAAGGACCCACTGGAGTCGTGTCCCTGATGTTTATCAGCTCCTCTATAGTGAAAGAGCTCCAGAATAATGTCAGAAAATGGCATATATGACAAAAAACCAAACCTGGATATACCGCCTCACTAAATAACAGCTTTTAAAAAAGTCTGTAATGATGGAGATTTGCAAACAGCAGGTAACAGAGTCAGGTTGGTTTATTCAGGGGTTGTTTAAGGAATCAAACATGAAAATAAACGGGAATATAGAGCATAGCAAAGTTTTATTCACACATAAAAAACAGCCAATCAAATTTTATTACCTAAAAGAGCATTTATCTCAACAACTGTTCAAAATGCTAAACCACGGTTCAAAGTCTTTACATCATAGTTTAATCAGCTCAAAGTGGTTTGTTTTATAGCTCCAATATTATTATCATTTATTGGTACCGATTGACCCAGAGCTGCGTGCTGAAGGAGACCAGCCTCTTGTGCCGTCGCTTCTTTCTTGATGCTAAATATTTCTGCTTCCATTCGCTGGTTCTACTCCTCAAACCTTCATGGCAGGACGACAATCTTTTTCTCCAGCTTCTGCTCTGGGAAGATGAACCTCCTCATCACCTCGTCCAGCTCCTCCAGAGCCAGCTGGGCCTGGAGCACAGCCACCTCATCTGGGTCTGAATGAGCCACCCACTTCAGGGCCCGGTACAGGTCCAGGAGAACACCGCTGAGAACCTGCAGGAGGTGGAAAGATGGGTCACATCATAACCATGGAGAACATCTCCATGCTGTCACCAAAGAACACCTGCAGAAATCCTTTCTACCACCAGTAATCAATTCTCCTTCCTTCCTTCCTTCCTTCCTTACTTCCTTACTTCCTTACTTACTTAGAATATAACCAGACGTTTCCTTTAAGAGTGGGCATCTTTGGAATTTTCTTTTTTAGCTTTGTAGGTTGTTTTTTTTTAAGATATCCAACAATTGTCTTGACTCATACGTCTCAGAACATTTAAAAATAAATGCATTAAAATAACTCGAAATTTCAGCAAATGCTTTTTAAAGAAAATTAGAGATGAAATGTTGACAAATTGACCATTTGTAGGGATTTCTCTTCATCTCGGCCTTAGCTAAGATGCCTTTAAATGGAGGAACCTCAAAGCCAGACAATTACAGACATTTAACTGTCGTCTATGACAGATTTTCCTTAGTTCCAAGTAAACACTTATTTTAAGGTGTGTCAGGGGGTCCCAAAGGCCCCTCACTCTGACCATCATCAAACCTTTCAGCTGTGTGAAGAGCTGCAGGAGTCAAGTAGAGGCTGTTTTTAAGTTTCTGACCCCGGGGCAGGAGACTCAAAGGCAACACAAACACACCTGAGAGACCACCAGGTGCTAAATTACAAACTGCAGGGTTTTAGGAAATATCCATCAAGTGGAGGAGCTGCTTTATAATTCTACAGAACATAAATCTTCTGTTTTACCTCCAAACATGAAGCATCAAATTAGGTCAGCAAGTCAAAGTTCAGTCAATGTAGTTTTTAAAGGTAGACTTGGTATTTTAATGTATTGGCAAAGATTGCAAGGGGAAGAAGGACTTTTTTTCTTCTGGAGAGCCTTTTAAAGGTATTTTTATATTCTATCATTGTTCCAAACTTTAGCAATGTATTTTTTTAGGACAGAAATTAGTTTATAAATTATAAATTCAAAGAAAATTATTCCAATGATAAAAAGAGAAGTGGAATAAGACCCTAGAAAGTTTTTTTTTTTTATTACTTCTTCCTTCTCCATTTTAGCAGTTGTGCTTTATATTTGGTATGTACGTTTTCAAATTTTCTTCTATTTCAATTAAATTCAGTTTATTTCCATAGCACCACTTCACATAGACAATTTCACCAGATCAAAGTTTTCTATCCAAGCAAAACCAGCTGTGATTGCATCGACTCAATAACTCTACAGCAATGCCACACACTAATCATGCTTGTAGCGACAGTGGAGAAAAAACTCCCTTTTAAAGGAAGAAACCTCCAGCAGAAATCCAGGCTCAGTGTGAGCGCGCCATCTGCCGAGGCTGACTGGGGTTCAAAGGAAACAGAAGCAGACATAGAAAAAGAAGCATAGATACAAAAGGTAACTGTCAACCAGCTCCACAGGCGGCCCCGGCTCTGGGCCAGCTCCCATGTCAGAGGATAAAAAAAGAGCACATACAGTTAGTCACAGGAAGAGAAACTGGGCTACACTGAAAAACAGGTGTTGATGGCAGCTATTACCATCAGGAAGTCCATAAACAGAAGTTAAAAGTCTTCAGCCTGGGAGTGGTTAGGGCATAGGGCTTTCAATCCAGAGGTTGTGAAGTAATTTCCCTCTGGAATTATTAGAGCATATTAAAAAAAAAAAAAAAAGTCTTCAGCTAACCAAAAATGGTGCAGCCAGAGTTCTTATGAAAATTAAAAAGAGATCATATCTCTCCTACCATATAAATAATCAAGCAACACTTACATCAGAGATATGATTGTTCCTTATGTTCCTAACAGAGCACTTAAGCTCTCAATCTGCAGGTTTTACTAGTGGTTCCTAGAATTTCTAAAAGTAGAATGGGAGGCAGACCTTCAAAGAACACACTCCGTCTTCTTTGAAGGCTAGACCTAAAACTTTCATTTTGATAAAGCTTATAGTTAGAGTGGCTCAGGTTATCCTGAGCTATCTCTATAGTTATGCTGCTATAGGCTTAGACTGCTGGAGGGTCATAGGGACCCCCACTTCATCATTCTGCTTCATTCTATCTCTATTCTCCCACTCTGCAGTTCAACATTTAACATTATACTCTCTCTAATTTTCTATCATAGTAGCTTCATCTGGTCTGTTCCTGTTTGGCTGTGACTCCATCCTGGAGAAATATCAGCTGTGCTGCTGCCATCAACATTATAGATGTCAGAGCTTGGCCCGTTTCTCTACTAGACATAGCTACGGGTTCAGCTTCTACTGTGGCTAACTGGGTGTTCTCTCTTTCATCCTTTTCATACAGATTGTTGGGTGTTAGGGTGTATGCACACTCTAAGTTTTTAGTTGATTCTATGCAGTGTTTTATAAAGACCTGTGAATAATGTGTTCCGAGATTCAGTCGATTCAACTAGATTTTATTCAGCAGCTTTAGAGAAAAGAAGGCATAACATAAGAACCCACCAAACATTTCTACTGTGGACATGTTGCAGTTTGCAGTTGTAATTTAGGGCTGCAACGACCGAATGGATAAAATCGATAAAAATGCGACTTTTTAAAAGCCGCCGGAAGCAGCGAATTTCATCATCGATTAGTTGTGTCGGCAGATTAACGCGTCATCTGTCGCGCCGAATGCATTGCCGTGGAAGCCTCCCCATCCCAACCCCTGTTCTCCAGCGGCGCTCCGGCAGGAACCCTCTCAGCGCTGCAGTCAGTCAGAGCCTCTCAGCGTCCAGACTGCAAATGAAACGCGAGCGCGCCGGGATTGACGGCGCAAATTGATCAACAATAATTAAAACCAGCCTGCGCTCGTGCTTAAAAGCGAAAAAAGTAACATGCAACTTTTGTCAAAACAAATTAACATGACGCAGGGAACCACCATGTTTGTTTGGTTTTAAAGTGGGGAAAACGTAGCGTTAGTTTCTCAGGTAGCTCATCTGATGCTTTTCCTTACCGTGTTAGTAGGTTACAGACAGTGATAAGGGTTGGCTGCATTACTTTACTTTTAATTTCATTTAGTTTATATTTACTTTATAAATAAATTGGCACTCGCAAATTATGAGGGCAAGGCTTTTAAAGAGTTTAAATCTTCTGGCAAAAGATAAAGTAAAAGAAGATCCTGCAATTTATGGAAGTAAAGCAGAATAAAATCCAGCAAGATCAGTAATATGTCAATTAATTATGTGCCACATTCCCATGTAAATATCTGTCTTTGGAGGATGTGTTTTTAGCACCCCTAGTTCTCTCATTTTTATTCCAAATACAATTTATAATTTGAATCCACAGGGCTATTTTTTATCTCTATGGTTCAGTATTTTCTCAAGTAGCAACTTTAACTGCTATACTTTCCTGTCTTAAAAAGGCAGAACTCTTTCTAGTCTAAAAAAACTCATTTGTTGAAATGGGGGGGCCTATTGTTTGAACCCCCTAGGGGCTTTAAAAACAAAATGTCTTTTTATGCGCTTTATGAAACAAAGTACCCTATATTTTTGTGGATGTACAGCTACATTTCTCATGCGTAAGTTTCCGAAGTTTTAACACAAACATTTATTTTCATATTGCACCAGTACAGTTAATGAGCAACCTGTACTTTGTGTTAGCATTTTGATTCTGTCTAAAATGTTTATTTTGGAATAAAAGAGGTTAATATAAAAAATATTTTTTGTCCGATTCATCGGAAAAAAAGTAATCGACCGATTCATCGATTTTCAAAATAATCGTTAGTTGCAGCACTAGTTGAAATATTGCACCAAAAGCTGTAAGATCTGCAGGAAACATTCTGCATGCATCTCTTTTAGTTATGCGGTTTACTGTAAAATGTTTCTCCTACATCGCTGGTTTGTTACCTGGGTGGTTTTATCACTGAGGCCTCGGAGCAGCTGAGCAACAACGTGGACAGCGGCTCTCCTCACCTCGGCCTCCTTGTCTGTTTTTATCAGAGCGGTCAGACAGGAGCTAAGCTGCAAAAAAACAAAACAAAAGCAACATCAGGGCAGGTACAGGCAAGGCAGAAAGCTGTGAAATGAAAAACAATGAAAGTGTTGAAAACTCCTGAGGAGGAAGTAGCTGCTAAGTGATTAAAAAAAAGAAACTAGGGCCGTTTCTCAATTCACAAGAACGCAAGTACGGACTCGAGTCCTCGCCAAGTAATTTCTTGAGAAGAATACAGGAAAATGCGGACTTTGGGGGGGTGGGAGTATGCAGCATAAATATGGTTATATGCGGTTAGCCTCGGAGGTCTGCTGGCTGCCGCTGTCCTCTCATCATCTGAACAGTTTTTAAAATTACGCACTAAATCAGTTTAGGGCAATATAGTGACGCTTAAGAGTATAATGTTCTCGCCTTAACTGATCTTAAAACGTATTTTTATAAAACAACGGCAACAGAAAACAGAACTTTTAATATACTCTGAGCTCTGTGAGCTCCATTGAAAGCTGCTGCTGCAGAGATGCATGCTGGGACAGGCTGTCAGTCTCAAGAACGGACAAGTCTGCTCTGATGCATGCTGGGTAAAGAGGGAGGGGCGAGAACAACATCCGGGGACTTTCTCGGTCTGCTGTTCTTGTGAATTGGAACAGTACTAGGGCTGAGGCTGATGACGTTTCTCGAGTACACGAGAACGCACAAGTACACATATTGAGAAACAGCCTAGGAAAACGCTGGGCCACTGGTTGCTATGGTGATTCCCTCCTTTTTCTAGAGAGTCTGCGTCAACAACAGCAGTCCTCAAACAAAGAGCAGCTGTATGAAAGCCAGAAATGGAAAACATGTTGAACACCTGACCCACATATTTCAACCTGTATGTGTTCAGCAGTTCAGGAGTGGGAGAAACACGGAGAAGGAGTCAGAATATTGGAGAAAATGCATTTTTCCTTCAATTTAATAAGTGAAACTTTGACATGTCAACTGGATCAAAACAGTAAAATATTCTGTTGAAAGGGAAATCCATAATGACGGATGTCTCACAATCCCAGGCTTCTGGAATGTACGGCTCTTTCTGCTTCTGGCTGATTTAGGTTTTGCTGAGGAGTTCTGGAAACCCACCTACATTCAGCTCATCTGGCTCTGGCATGGGCGGTTCGGTTCTAGACAGGGGCCAATGGGGGCCAGTGCCCCTGTAAATCATGTCCTGGCCCCTGTACTGAAGAAATAATGCTTATAAGAAATTCTAATGATGATATGCGCTTGAACAGACTTGGTTACTAATAGGTCCTTTGGATCTATTTCATTTTTTCCCTAATTATTTAAAAACAGTAAGGTGATAGCTTCAGTCGTATTGAGATAGGATCCCATTTTTCATCTGCTAAATGTTTTTTTTTTCTAAACAAATAAAAAAAGGTACTCTGATTTTTATAGCTGAATTTATCAGTTTTTCTGAGTTCTAATTCAGATTTAATAGAAAATGGTAATTTTAACTTAAGTAAATAAATATGTAAAATTCCTAAATTATGAATGTATATTGACCTCATAAGAAATACAATTTTTAAATCCCTTGGCCTGTTTCTTTATTTCATGCTTTTCTGTGCCCCCATGAAAACACGCTGGCCCCCTCCTGGCCCCCTGGTGCATTTGGTCTAGATCCGCCACTGGGCTCTGGTCTTTCATCTCCTGCTTAGAAAATCTCCATAGCTTCTCTAAAGTTCTGATCACAGCAGTTTGACTTCCAATCCAACACAGCAACAACTTAATGGGACCAGCTTTTGGTACCTCTGGCAGTTTGGGCCGGTACCAATCCCCGCTGGAATTTTAAATCACCATTTTCTTATGGCTTGTCAGCAACAGAAATAATGAAGGCTTCTAAAGCTGCGTTAAATGTGGACTTCGGAAAACCCACTGGGGTTTTGGATGCCAGAGAACCTGTCGAGGACATGGCATCCAAAACCTCCCCTGACTGGAGATGTGCCATGAACATCTAAGATTATGGATAGATGGACATTAAGATATACCAGGTACAATATTTAGCAAAATATATTAAGATAAAAAAAAAACAAATCAATTCAGTTTAATTCTATAGCTTTAATTCACAACACATCATTTCAAGATGTGTTGTGAATTTTATAGAAACAATCTCTTGGCTATGGGATTTAACCTTTTTGTTTATAGATGTGGGGGGGAAAAAAAAGATCTGCTAAATTCTGACTTTCTGTGATCAGCTGAAACTTTTAATGGTGCATTTCCTGGAAGTTAGGCTGCATCCAGTTTCTGCTCCTTTTATCAGAACCATGAGAAAAATCAGCTGCAGCTCAGCAACAGAACCAAACTGGACCAACTGGTGTGTCAACCCAACCTTGGCTCTGGTAGCACACACAGCGTCTGTCAGAGTAAAAAGATCACAGGTCAGTGAATAAGGATCCTGTTCATCTGGCTGACACTGAGGCCCATTCATGGCTGCAGCGAACGCAGCGCCGCAGAACTCTGCAGCGGCCTGGAAAAAACACGTCAGGCGGTTGATGGTGATCTGGAGTTTGTGTTTGAAACGCTTTTTATAACATCTGAATCTCTTCTAATCTGTACACAGCTGTTAGCTTAGTGGTTCATAACAGGGAGGGCGGCACCCCTTTTGGTTACCAGCTCTTCAGGAATTCAGCTAAATGTTATAAAGGATAACAGAACAAGAATATTTATAGCATAAATCATACAATAGATAGTGCATCAAACAGCGGAAAGTCAAATTCATAAAACTTTTTTTCCAACTTGGAAAAAACAGGGTGGGCTCACTCTTCAACATTTTAGGAATTATTCTCTAGTTGCTCGATGAAAGCTTGTTTTTTATTGGTGCTCACCGGATTATGAATCCAAATAAAAATGAACTACTGTTCATGTCAACCACAAACAAGGGGAATCTGACATTTTCACATTTTTACAACTCAGAAATTAGGAAGTTTTCTACACAAGAAGACAGTGAACTAGTAGGAAAACTAATGCTACGTTCACACCTTAAAGGAATAGTACACCCAAAATAACGCCTAGCTTCATTTTCTACTCACCCCATGCTGAACAACACTCTATGAGTACTTTTTGATATCTCAAATGCATCTTGCAGATCAATGTGAGGAGAAGCTTCTTGCTGTCTGCTGACATTCAAATAATGGAGGTCTATGCAAGCTCAATTTATTCAGAAAGGTCATTTAAATGTTTTACAGCATAAACAGTGTCAAGGATTTCTCACATACTGCTTTCGTCCAATGTATTCCAAGTGTCACTGAAGTGGGTAGCATCCAGAATTTACATGACAGTGCGAAGTCATTTCTGAATGTTTTTGCAAGCATAGAACAAGAAATGTATAGTTTTCCTGAAAAGCAAAGAAAGAAACAACGCTTGCAAAAATGTCGGCAGACTTCAGCAGTGTTGATGACAGAAAGCATGAGTTCAGCGTCTGCTGAATGCGATAATGCAAATCTGGCTTCTAGAAGAAGTCATGTGCTGTTTACCTGTGGAAACGCTACGAGGAAATCCTATACAAAAATGTTTATGCTCTAAAACATTCTAAATGACTTTGAGGAAACGCAGTAAGTTCTGGATGCTACCTGACTCCAGGACACTTTCAATCTGGCTTGGTCTGCCAGCGGTATGGAGGAATATTGGAAACGCTTTTTGTGGACTTTTTATGGACCTTACTGCTCGGGCACCATAGACCTCCATTCGAGTAAGTTTCTGAATGTCAGCAGACAGGGACGAAGCCTCCCAGAGCTCCAGATGCATTTGAGATATCAAAAAAGTACTCCAGAGTGTTGTTCAGCATGGGGGTGAGAAGAAAATGAAGGCTAATCATGTTTTGGGTGTACTATTCCTTTAAGTATCAGTGGAGCGACCGTGGCATCAGTGTAGGAGTTTGCCCTGAAATTGAAGGGTTGATGGTTTAAGCCCCGTTGTGTCCTGGGGCAAGACACTTCACCTGCATTGTCTACTGATCCTGCAGCAGGTGCAGCGTAGCTGAGCAGTATGGCAGGCCAAAAGTGCCTCTATTTGCATCTAATTATCACATGAAGATTGAAGTTCACCTGCTGAAAGCGCCTGTTTTTCAGAAATTTCGCCACTTTTTTCACCGTCTTTTACCAACAAGTGCCGCTTTTACGTCAGTCATGATGGTACCTGTAGTGACAGGTCAAAACACGCGTTCCTGACGCGTGCCGTTACCAAGACAACAGGCGTTGTTCTTCCTTCTTTTCTGACAAGCAATGTATTTCAAATCCCTCAAGTCTAGTCCCTGATCAAGGCAGCCGGACCAAGAAAGTTCAGCACAGATCTGCTTTGTGGAAAACTGCACAAAGCTCTTTGTAGCAATGTTTCCAAAGTTCACTGCATTGTCGTTTCACAAAGCCTTAGTTTTAGGAATATAACCCCTACATGCACTTTGCTGTTATTTTGAATCCACTTCCATGCCTTTTTTCATGTGAAACCTTTTCCCCTGACATGCATCGCTAACTTATGTTTTGTGCTGTACAGCTATTACTTGCAACAGTTCACAGTTCCTGCAGCTAAGTAGTGGCGCAGTGGTTAGAGAAATAGTGTGTCATGCAAACCTCTTGCATCAATACAGGTTTGAATCCGGCTGTGGTAGTTAGACTTTTCCCTTTATATTCTCTCTTGTCTCTAACCAAGCCCGTTTCATAGTTTTATTTTTGAAAATATAACCCATAAATGTAGCCTACTTCACTGTTGTTTTTGATTCGTCGCCATGCATTCTTTCAAGTTAAAACTTTTTACATTGTGCTAATAGAATAAGAATGAGACTTGTGCTCCAGACAATGTGCCTGTCTGACTCGTTTTCTGTGTTTATCAAGCATATGACAAAAATTTTCTCGAGCTCATAATGCTTTCTACAGGCATGGAGCAACTGCTGTTACGATTAAATGTGACTTCTTAGTCACATAGAATCTGTTTTCTGGATACACTGCCGATGGAAGGTGCTGCACCCATACCTTGTCTCTTACTCCACAATGAAAATGTAACTAGACTCTTGCACATTTGGATCTTGCTCTAGTACACAGATGTTAAGGTTTTGACTTGTGATCAACGGTAGTGTGAAATAGATAAATAATAGTTTGTTTCACTGTCTGAGGGGCTCCAACAACGAAATAATGTTTGAAGGCAGGATCGTAATCAGGATGAACTGATTGCACAGATTAAGTTTTCAGGTGAACTTTCTCACTAAATCTCTTAACATCAACCTCTTTTTGGGTATGACCATTTTGCATAACCAAATAGAAAAGCAAATAACTTAGGAACTGTAAGCCCAAATTACATTATCTGAAAGCTAACACCCTCTAGTTTCCTAATATATAAATTAAAATTGCGTGAGTAGAACACAGACCAACCTGCATCAGTTCAAACATGACTCAAAGTTGTTTTTTTATTCTCGGAAATGATAGGTCTATTTTGAACAGTGGTAATAAAGACATTCTTAAGAAAAGGCAGGTTGTATTGTATTATATTTGTTCTACATCATGTCAGCCACAAATGCAGAAAATTTCAGACCTCTAGCTATAACAGGTCCAGAGCTGTGGGGATTGGAACCTTTGGTAGTAGCTAGGAGCTGTGCACAATGGCTCCATCTGCTGGTAAAAATTTTACCGGTGGAATTTTATGCATTCTGAATTAATACCCCCCCTAAAACCCACCGGGTCGCCGGAGGTTAAGGGGTTAAAAACATTAAAACTAGGGATGCACGATATAATCAGCCCCTATGCGGTACAATCGCCTGTATCGGCCTTAAAACTGAATATCGGACATCGGCCAACCCTCCCATATTTAACCGATATTTGATCAGCTTCTGAGTTTCTAAAGTCTAAAAAAATAATAAAAAAATACTACTTCTTCTTCTTCCTCAAAACTTATTTTTACAGACTTAAAAACTTCTAAAGACGAGGGAAAAAATATTGATACATTAAAATATCACAATATCTTCATATGCTGATATATTGCCATTTAAAAACACCATATCAATCTCTTTTACTAATGAAATATTGCTATATGTCATCGTTATGCTTTTTGAAATCCCCCGAAAATTCACAAAATTTTGCCATATTTTTATATGTTGATATATTGGCCAGCGGTATCGATCTATTTTACTAACAAAATCTCACAAAAGTATTTTTGCAAAATATCACTAGAGTTTGTAACAGAGCGATGAAATTTCACGAGATTTTGAAAGTAAAATAGATCGATACGCGTTCTTAAAAATCAATTTGATATCAGCGTATGAAAATATATTATGAAGTATATTATTTTTCAAAGTGTCGTGAAATGGATAACAAAACTGCTATTTTCAATGACTACTTATTTTTGTCCAGCATTAACATCGGTATCGATATCGGTTATCGGGCTACATGAGTTTTTAAAATATCGACATATCGGATATCGGCCAAATCCCAATATCGTGCATCCCTAATTAAAACATAAAAACATTAAAACTACTTTTTACTTTCTGATCACAGCAAATATAGCTGCAATTGTTACACTTCTCGACCGCTCTGCCAGAGCAGCAAAGATGCTTCAGCCGTGCATCTGAACTAAACTTGTACAAGCATCAAATATGAAGCAGCACACACGTTTGCTGCTGCTTGCGGAGTGAATGGGGCATAACAAAAGCATGCAGACAACTAGCTGACAAAGTGATATCTAACTAATATACATCATTGTTAAATGATAAACAATGCTTTGTATATTAAACCAAAAGGAGAAACAAAATGACTGATTCAGGGTTGGCTTTCTGTGTGTCTCTAGCAACATAGCAACAAGCACAGGGCAGATGAGAGAATTTGGCTGGTAAAATGTGGGAAGATATTTTATAACTTCAAACACTACAGTAAACATTTAAAAACCCCCCAACATGAGGGAGTTATTCCAACGGAAGACCTATGTGTTTAAAACGATGCTGACTGTCAGAAAACGGAACACGGAAACTGGTTTAGAAGTGACACATTGGAATGGTATAAGATGGAAAAATAACGTACTTCCTGCGGTTAAAAGCGACTTCATTTGGGAAACGATGGTCAAAATGGAGGGCGTACAGAACCCTGTCCAATTTATAATTTCTGTCTTTCATTTTTCTTCTTCTTCTGCTCCATGTTCTTCCCTAAATGTTGCAAAAAAAGAGTAAAGCAACTATAGCAGTTCAAAGTTCTTTAGTCGGGCTCAGCGGCGCTGTTGGAAACCATTAATCTGGATTATTTTAGGATTTTTATCATTTTCATATTGGGAGAGGGTAACATGAGATCTTAGCTGTTGTTTATTCTCTTACTGTTTGTTTCTTTTTGCTGCTGCGCCCCACACCTGCTACCACCCTGAAAAATCAGCCTTTTCCAAAGACTAGCCCCTCTTTGCCCCTCTTCATCATGTGGAACCATTTAAGCTCTTCTATTCTCTTTTTTTTTCTATTTCCTGCTTAAGTTTTAATTTCTCTCTGAGAAAAAATTAATGAATTAATCGCCGACATTTCGGCATGAACAACAATCATCTGTCTAATATTTGAAATCATTGCTCTGACAACATATTCTGGTTTAACTGGTGCTCTCACCTCTTGTGCCAGCGGCCCCAGTGAGTAGTCCAGTCTCTGGCAGAGCTCCCCCAGATTGGACAGGCTGCTGGCTCGGACACTCTGGTCCGGATCCCGGGTTCCCTGCAGGAAGACGCTCACCAGAGGACGTCCCAGGTGTGGCGTCAGTTCCCCTGAAGGCAGAGCAGAGGCACCGTTTATGGAGGTTAAGGTTCTGGGGAAGAAACCCTGCTGCTGTGAAAGCAAGATGAATAAACTCGACTAAAAGTTCTGCTGCAGCTGCTGTCAAAGTCTGAGGATTTCATAAGAAAAGCCTGTTTTTCATTAAATTCGGTGCTATAAACAAAAGCAGCAGTTTTGAGCCATTTCTTTAGGCTTCTGCACATTGAATAAATGTTGGATTTCTTATAGTTGGACATTATATGTACGTTTCAGGGCTTATTTTTTGCAGGTTAATATTTAAACTGACTCTACTCCCTCTAATCCCACTGGGGATTAGAGGGAGTAGAGTCAGTTTTTACGGTTAGTTCACTGGGGGCTGAACAGTGGCACGGTGGTCAACAGGAAGATCTACGTAAGAGTGAGAACTACGTTTAAAAAAAAAAGAAAATGCAGCAATAAAGAATGTGGGACGGTTTATAGCAGGAGTAACCAATTAAAAATCAGCAAGGTCCAAATAAAGAAAATCAACAACCAGTAAAAGTACCGAGACATTTTTATCATTATCTGTTACTTTAAACATTATTTAACACTGAAATTAAATGAGGGTTTTATGCATCCACGTTATACATTGAAATTTTAAATAAAAAAATAAAAAATAAAAAAAGATTTTCCATTTTAAAATCTTTTTTTTGAAGTAGAGAACAACAATCTTTAAGTCTGGTTTATAGACAGTTTCCTGATGTACATATTTTATAAAACACCTGAACTGAACGTTTTTTCTTTTCTTTTTTCTGTCTTAATGTTGGCAGTGGGCTTTATGCTGCCCTTCAAGGCTTTAAACCTGGGTTTGAATGGAGACAAAGCCATTCTAAAGCACATATCTATATTTATTTTTGATTCTGTTCATGGTGGGAGAATCCTGCTTCACAGCAGCAGGTTGAGCCAAACATCCTCTCTTAAAATGTGCAGGGTCATCTTTTGAGCACCATTTCACTTTTCTTCCACCAGTTCACCATTACAGTTCTTCCAGCAGTCCACACTTTCTCTGATCTCTTTTTCTCATCTTCTCCTTCTTCCCATCGCCCTGGCTTGCCACAGGTTGCTCTGCCTGCTGTGTCTAAAAGTAGCAGCAGCAGCAACCCAGACTGACAGCTAATTGGCTCATTTATATCACATGTAGCCTGGTCCCGGAAGCTCTAGAGGGCTTTTACCATATTAACAGGAGTAATTTATAAATGTTTTAAATCAGCTTGGGTCCGGATTAGTCAGCAGGTGGGTCCAGATCCGGACCGCGGTTCGCTAATCCATGACCTCTGGTTTTTACGCTCACTGAGGGGAGAGTTGAGAGCTTCCTTCTTACCTGCAGTGTCTACCCCTCGTTATTTTGTTTTTCACAAGGATCAAAGAGGATCACTACTTTATCTGTTTTCTTTCATTCTGAACTAATACTAAGGGTAAAATATTAGGGATGCACGATATAATCGCCCCCTATCAGTATCTGCCTGTATTGGCCTTAAAACTGAATATATCGGACATCGGCCACCCCACCCAATATTTAACCCGATATTTGATCAGCTTCTGGAGTTTCTAAAGTCTACAAAAAAAAAAAAAAAAAATACTACTTTTCTTCTTCCTCAAAAACTTTTTACAGGCTTAAAAACTTCTAAAGACGAGGGAAAAAATATTGATACATTAAAATATCACAATATCTTCATATGCTGATTTATTGCCATTTAAAACACACCATATCAATCTTCTTTTACACTAATGAAATATTGCTATATACTTGCTCAATGCTATGCTACACGAAATCCCCGAAAATTCACAAAATGTTGCCATATTTTGCATATGTTGATATATTTATGGTAGACGGTATCTATCTTTTTACTAACAAAATCTCACAAGAATTTGCAAAAATATCAACGGAGAGTTTGCAAATAGGAACGATGAAATTTCACGAGATTTTGCGAAAGTAAAATAGATCGATACCGCGTTTTTAAAAATCAATTTGATATCAGCATATGAAAATATATTTGAGTATATTATTTTCAAAGTGTCGAAATGGATAACAAACTGCTATTTTCAAGACTACTTATTTTTATCCAGCTTTAACATGCGTGTATCGATATCGGTTATCGGCTACATGAGTTTTGTAGTAAATATCGGCATATCGGATACATCGACTAAAATCCCAATATCGTGCATCCCTATAAAATATATATATTAGCTTCTTAATGTTTCATTGATTGTTCTTGCATGAGTTTGTCCAGTTTGCTATATATGTGATGTGTGACTCCAAAACTGACTCTACGATTAACAGCTTTTATTTTGTATTTTCTCCCAAAGCGGATGTGTTTTGCTTTGTAACTATGTCTTTCTTCCTGTCAGACCCATGAAATTCCCGCTAAACTGTTGTGTAGTCTGACTAAAATAGACTTGGCATCTATCTCAGTAGGAGCTATGAAGCCCCCTGCAGAAAATTCTATCATTGACTCTCAATGAGAGCTAAAAGCCAAAACCTCATAATGTCATGATTTTCTGTCGGATCGGATGCAAATTCAGATTAGGTGTGTTTATGGCTTAAATTGTAAGCCGTATCCTTAGCGTGGCATTAGCCGCTGGGTTGTAGGTAAGGCCAGAGGGATTGGCCACCATCAGGAAGCGATAAATAAAACAAAAAGAGAGACTGGGTTGCATGCCTTTTCATCCAGCTGATATCAGGGTGCATTGGTTGACTCAGATCATTCTAGTTATGTCCACAGCCAAGTAATAGAACAGGCAGAGAGAGGCAGACCGCTATTGAACTTGACATCTTAAAGTATTTTTTTGTCTTATTCTAGGCACGCTACCATTCCATAAAAAAAAAAAAAAAAAAATGAATCTACTGCTGAAAAAACCTTTTGGCAAAAATATAGGCATACATAGAAAAAGATAAAAAATGTTGGCAGGACACTCATTTTATCAGTATTTAGTCTCCCAGTCAGGGAAGGAAGGAGGGAGACCCCTCAGCTAGTTATGGATCTATTTATGGCAACTCAAGGGTACGTAAACCCTGAAGGGCTCAATTTGAAAGGAATTTCTGATTAGTAGAGTTGCATTGCTAGTAAATTGACTGGATAACATTCACTCTTGGCAATATTAACTGTACACCCTGAAAACTGGCTGAATTTAAGAAAAAAAATAAATAATAGAGGGGCAGACTCTTACAAAATCTGCGACATATAGTAACAGGTCGTCGGCAAATAAAGACAATTTCAACTCTGTGTGAGACCGGATGATGCCATTAAAAGTAAGAGAGGTCATCATACTCATAGAAAAGGGCTTTATTACAAGGACAAAAAGGAGAAAATAATTACCAATTGGTATTATTTAGGGATGCATTTGATATCCGATATTTTAAAACTCATGTAGCCGATAACCGATATCGATACCGATGTTAAAGTTGGACAAAAATAAGTAGTCATTGAAAATAGCAGTTTTGTTATCCATTTCTGACACTTTGAAAAATAATATACTCATATACACCTCACCGGCCACTTTATTAGGTACCCCATGCTAAATAACGGGTTGGCCCCCTTTTATCTCTCTTCAGAACTGTCCCCATTTCCACCACATCCCAAGTATGATGCTCTATTGGATTGAGAGATCTGGTGACTGTGGAGGCCATTTGAGTACAGTGAACTCATTGTCATGTTCAAGAAACCAGCCTCGAGATGATTCCAGCTTTATAACATGGCGCATTATCCTGCTCAAAGTAGCCATCAGAAGTTGGGTACATTGTGGTCATAAAGGGATGGACATGGTTCAGCAACAATACTCAGGTAGGCTGTGGCGTTTGCAACGATGCTCAATTGTACCAAGGCCCAAAGAGTGCCAAGAAAATATATTCCCCACACCATGACACCACCACCACCAGCCTACCGCCGGAACTCTGATGTTGATACAGGATGGATCCATGCTTTCATGTTGTGTGACGGCGCAATCCCAAGCCCTACCATCCGATATGTCGCAGCACAAATCGAGACTCATCAGACCAGGCAGCGTTTTCCAATCTTCTATATGGTCCAATGAGCCGATGAGCGGCTGGAAATTGTAGCTACCTAGTTTCCTGTTCTGCTTAGCTGAAAGGAGTGGCACCGGTCGTGTGGTCTTCTGCTGCCAGCCATCTCTGCCTCAAAGTTCGTTCGTACTGTAGTTTGCTCAGAGATGCTCTTCTGCCCACCTTGGTTGTAACGGGGTGGTTATTTGAGTCACTGTTGCCTTCTTTCAGCTCCAACCAGTCTGGCCATTCCTCTGACCTCTGGCATCAACAAGGCATTTCCGCCCACAACTGCCCGCCTGCCTCACTGGATGTTTTTTTTTTTCGACGGACCATTCTCTGTAAACCCTAGAGATGGTTGTGTGTGAAAATCCCGGTAGATCAGCGGTTTCTGAAATACTCCAGACCAGCCCTTCTGGCACCCCAACAATCATGCCACATTCAAAGTCACTCAAATCACCTTTCTTCCCCATACTGATGCTCGGTTTGAACTGCAGGAGATTGTCAACGACCCATGCGCCACATGTACTAAATGCACTGGAGTTGCTGCCATGTGATTGGCTGCTTAGAAATTCGTTAAGTGTTAACGAGCAGTTGGACAGGTGTACCTAATAAACTGGCGATTGTGAGTGTATATTTTCATATGCTGATATCAAATTGATTTTAAAAGCGCTGTATTGATCTATTTTACTTTCAAAATCTGGTGAAATTTCATCGTTCTGTTACAAACTCGTGATATTTTGCAAATTCTTGTGAGATTTTGTTAGTAAAATAGATCGATACCACGTCAATATATCAACATATAAAAATATGGCAAGCATTTACCGCGGAATTTTCAGGGGATTTGCGTGGCTAAAGCATAACGATGACATACTATAGCAATATTTCATTAGTAAAGAGATTGATATGGTGTTTTTAAATGGCAATATATCAGTATATGAAAATATTGTGATATTTTAATGTATCAATATTTTTTCCTCGTCTTTGGAGAATTTTTAAGTCTGTAAAAAATAAGTTTTTGAGGAAGAAGAAGAAGAAGTATTTTTTATTATTTTTTAGACTTAGAAACTCAGAAGCTGATCAAATATATACGGTTAATAAATATCAGGGTGGGGTGGCTGCGATGTCGGATATTCAGTTTTAAGGCGGATACAGGCTGATACCGATAGGGGCCAATTATATCGTGCATCCGGTAGTATTATTAGTGGTAATACTGGCACAAGGCGGCAGATAAGGAAGAGATAACTGTGATTCAAGTCATACCAAATCCTAAATGAGCTAGAACTGCAAAAAACTAATTCCATTTAACATGATAGAATGCAGTGGCAGTTGTTTCCTTACTGTAAATGATGTTTAACTAAGTACTAGAATTAAAGTACAGTTGACGCCCTTTTCCTAAAGGCCATCTGTTCCGTAGGAATTAGCTTTTCGAACCTACGGCCCAAAACCTTAGCTAGTATTTTTGCATCAATGTTCATAAAAAAAGACAGATTAATGTACTTCCTATATGCCATTTCTTTTAAGTAGTTCTGGGTGTAAAACCTAGTGCATCTACAGGGTCTATAATCCTGATGGCAATTGGTGATGGTTGCTGGTTCGATTCTGGATCGAGTCACTTTGTTCCACTTCACTTCCTTTCTCTGTAAGTCTACCATCAAGCTACTGATGGATAAAAATAATTACTGCCACAAATCTTTAAAAAATGGGGATTCATTTGCTCATTTTAACACTTTTAATATGTTCTGACTCATTATATGAACTTGGTTTATCAACTTGATCCTCTCTGACTGTTGTGTTCAATGTTAAAATTCTCCCAGCTGGAGTGAAAACACGATAAGCTTTGTTTATTTCCTGTGTGCTGCAAAGCAATGATCTCACTCACATCTGATCAGACCTCATTTTTTCCTTAGTCAGAGGAGCTGCTGTGCATCGCTAAAGGTTTTTTTTTTTTCTTGCCATTGTGCCACTTTTACTGGGACAAGCAGGGTGTTTATATCTGTGCTCTAAGACTAGAGCCAGATTCAGTTTGCGACTTGCACAGCTGCTGTGTTCAACTCAAACAACACCACTGGCCAGAATTGGTCTTTCTGGCCAAGCTGTGATTTTTAAATAAGGTTTTCTTAACGTCTTGCCTGCCTGTTAATTAAGAAACTGTCTGGCCCAGTTTGCTTTTTAGTAAGTTGCTGTCTAGGGAAACATTTAGAGTCTTATGAGCTCCTAACATCTAAATATAATGGATCAGAATATAAGAACATCATCCAGTAAGTTTGTATATTTGGCTCTTTCTGTGGGTGCTGCACAACAAAGGCTCAGTGCTCTGAGTTTCTTAAGATGTTGCTCAGTCAGGTCTCATTGCCACTGACCCATCAGCTCGTCGCCTCTTCTCCATGAAAGCTTCTGGCTCGGCTCAGAGCTGCCTGGCAGCTGCAGTTGCCTCTGATATTTGTGGGACCCTCATACACATGTAACCAGGATACATTTTCATTATTAGATTCTATTTATTTTTATTTTCCATTTTGTTAAACTTAGTTTTATTTATCTTATTTAAAGATTTAATAAAAAATCCTCCTTTCCTTAATTTATCCTATACAAACCAAGTGAGAAAAACATTGTTCTCGTGTGGTTTAGAAGTCATGTGACCGCTGCACGTCAAGCGTCCCCAATTTAACAGCTGCCATATATATGACCGCTTATCGGCACCTTAGGTAGGAGACGGCTGTCGGACTGTGGTATGCAGATGTGTGTGAGCCATAAGCGTCGTTAGACCTATTTAAGGGTGGCTTCAGCCACCCTTTCTTTAGCATAAGCCACCCTATAATTATTTTTATAGATTTTAAAAAATATTTTTTTCTGTATTTATTTTTCCTCATATTTTCCCCAAAACAAATGCAGTAAAGGACCGAATAAAAGCCATAAAGAAGACAAGTTAATCTGAACAATCATAGGCGTAACTTCCTTAAGGACTGGTGTGGACAGTCCCCACCAATCTTTGACCGGTAGGGGGACAGTCCCCACCAATATTTTGTACACAGTATTTTGCTTTCGGTGCTGTGTATATCTGAGTTAAAACCCCATTCATGCTGCTCCTCAGAAAGAAAATAAAAAAAGTTCTCCCCGCTGCTCACCGTCCACAAAACCCGACAAAAAAACTCAGAAAAATAATCTGTTGCCTCTCAAGCTTTCTCCCCATCACCCCCCTCATAGCCTCTCCCCATAACATTTGAATTGAAGATATCCGCGGGTGACGGGTCGGGTTCGGTCGTCATCCTAACGGGTTCGGGCGTGGTGCGGGTTGGTAAAACTTCGACCCATGCAGGTCTCTAAGCTATACACTACATTCAGTATCGTTGCCATAGAAACAGACAACAGCGCCAATATATCAGAATTATACTAAAAAACACACGCAAATAATTTCCCCCATAAAAACAGGACTTTCAGTCCATTACAGTTTTCGCTTTTAGAGGGTTGTTTATTTTTAGCGTTTATTAAGTGATGGCTGTGGTATATTAGCTTTCACTGCTATAAGCCTTTCGCAGCAGTGATTGATTAATTTAAACACCTGCTCTACTGATGGTCTATCGGAGTTGGTGTTTAGGTTGAACATAAAGAACACCTTTTATTTGAAGCTTCTTGTAGCTACTGTTTTAATCCCGCCTTCACTTAAAACTTTTTCCTGACTTTTGATAGTGTTGCCATTCGTGTAGCAAGCAACATGCTACTTTTTTTCTTTTATATGTCCACGCACATTTAAGATTTAGCGTGTTATGTTGACAACTCATGAGCAAGCTGCTTTTTGCAATCTAGCAGGAAGGTAAGGATAGGATCTTGCAGGTGTGATGTCACTCTGCAGGGGGTCCAAAGATAAAAGATTTAAACAATTTTGGCATTGGAATTTCAGATTTAAGGGAGTTAGAAAGTTCACTTAGTAAAAGTGCAAATAATAAATCTGATTACCGATTACTTTTAAGCTGGTTGAACATACTATCAGCGACAGACGGTGACCTGTCCAGGGTGATCCCACCTCTCACCCAGAACGTGGCTAGAGATATGCACCAGCACCTCCTGATCCCACTGAGGGATAAGGTTAAAGAAAATGGATGGTTGAACATAGTCCGCCTCTCCCAGATTCTATCAAATCAGTATTGATACCCTAAGGGCGGATTTAGGAAATTTGGGGCCCTAGGCAAAGACAGGCAGGGGGCCCCTGAGAAGAAAACCCATAAAACAGACCCATTCTACAGATAGAGAAATGTTAATAGAATAGACATCCATTATTTGTTCTAGGTTTTGTCCCTCTCTTCTTGTCCCTTTTTCCTCTCTATCAGCGTTCTGATGGCATTTTAGCCAAAGGATTTTTATCAAAAACATAATTAATGTGCACAAATAAGGAATAGTTGTATTAACCATACATGGAAACAGAGTTTTATGGGGCCCCCAGAACTTGGGGCCCTGGGCAACTGCCTAGTATTGCCTAATGGTAAATCCCCCCCTGGATACCTTGCTGCTAGTGGATGTTCTTGACAGAAAGACGGAGTTGCTTAATCATATTCTGCTTAAGGTCCCATAAGATCTTGTCCGAGTCCTGGTTTAAAAAGTAAATTAATTTTAAAAAGTGACCCAAAATTGACTGTCAATAAATGTTCTACAAAATTGATATATTTATTTGATTTCTTTGATTTGTACTGTCTGTTTAGATTTATGTGATATTTTTTGCACAAAATATATAAGTGAATATTGTAACAGTTATGTTTTCAACTGTAAGCATTAAATTGATAAATGTTATTCGCATTTTTTTGGCTTTATCCTTTCCAACAAAAAAAAGTCGCGTCGCAGGTAGCTCCCTTTCCTTATGAGCCGTCCCCACCAACTTTCAACACAAAGTTACACTTTTGTCTTAGACAACGCCTTTAGCAGGTGCACTGAAAAAATGCGGTACGCTGGCTATGCCACGCTACAAGATTATCTTCTAGGGGCTAAGCCACCCTTGTCTCTTAAACCTAGAGACGCCCCTGGTGTGAGCATTCGACCAAACGTTAGTAGCGATCACGGTTTGTCAAGAGGGAACAGGCCAGGTGTGTTACAGATTCCCAATCAAAGGAATTTGCTGCTGGAGATAAATCATGGATTGTCTGGTATGCTGACCAGACTGGCGAGCTAACCAATAAGCAGATCCTGAAATACTGCACCTTCTATCAAAGATAACTCTGCTAATTGGTTGGAGACATCCAGCCCTAGAATCTTCACTCTGGACTGACCTGCTCCAGAAAGAATTGGATTATTTAATTTTATTTTTTTCCCTTTCTTCACCAGCATGAACTGTTAAGTTCCTTGGATTAAGGAACCATTCTGGACTTCATCAACTGTTGATAACCTGTATATATTGTAAATATTAATACAATTAACCTATTTTGCACCATCTGGTTGTCTCTTGTGTTTTACAATTTGCCACTTCCTCAAGCAGACAAACCTAATTTAAAAATTATTTGAATTTACTCTAAATTGGATTATTTATTTAATAATCCTAATATTTCTAAAATGTAATATAGGTTACAACAGGTGGTTCACATTCAGCAGCAGGATGAAATTGGTTTGGCTACTGTCTCCTAAAGCAACGCCGTCCTCTTCACACCATGAAGGTTTCTGAGAGTCTGTTCCTCTCCTACCTGAAGCCTGGAAAGAAGCCACACAGATTTACTGCAGCCTCCATACGTTGGAGAAGGGGGCGTTTTTCTCTCATGCCTTTAAAACCATCCACCCACAGCTGCCCAGAAAGAAAATGAGGATGATGCGGGTGGTGCCACCTCTGAAAAGCTGAACCATGGACTATTTACCCAAACGTAGGTGTCAGGACATTTGCCTGGATACATCTCTCCAAAAACAACCCGTGCAGCAAATAAAACAACCCCTGACAGGATCAGACAAGATTAACCAATAAAATAAATTAAATTACATTTAATTCTATCGTGCCAATTCAGAACATGTAATCTCAGAGAAATTTACAGACAATTCAAGCAGATCATGCAGTCAAATTAGTTCAAACAAACTGTCTTGTACTGTCTGGATGGAGTAATGAGTAACGGTAGAGAAGCTGCAGAGAGGTGTGTTAAACTACGACTCTGCTTCCTGGTCTGCACCCTGGGCTGTCAGGGTTTTGGAGGAACAATAAATTCGTCCAGATTCCTAGAAAGGAGCGCTGCATTCAAAGTAGGATGGAAGCCGTCTCTCCGAATCAGATTAGGTGGGGGTGTTGGACTAGTGCGGGGGTCGGCAACCTGGAGCTTTTTCAAAACATTTTTTTGTTTGTTTTAATATGCTGTGCCTCATGCTGTGTCTCGGACCACGGATCCCAAAGGGAAAAAAAGAAGAGAGCTGATGAGAAAAGAGAAAGAATGGAGCGAATCATTTGCTTTCATTATCAATGCGGAAGGATTGCCTGCATTTTTGCTTTGTAAGGATAGGATTTCCTAAAAGTCACAGCTTCGCTGCTCACACGAAGCCCACGGAAACCGCTGCAGACCAAACCAACCAGATAGAAAGTGCGTGTATTCAGCCTGTGCTGCAAAGAACTCATGCTCTTCCTCAACACTGAAGTCCTCAGACATTTTTCTTTCGCTTGTTTCTTTGCACAGGTAAACAGCACATTTCTTCTTTCTACGCCAGATTATCGGCAGAGCAGACGCTGAATGCGCACTTTCATCTGGTTTGGCGTCGCCGCTTCCGAAGGCCATATAACGCCAGCTGGCGCACGCCAGGAAATCCTATACACTACTGTTTATGCTCTAAAAACATTCTAAATGACTTCGTTTCAAGTAAATTCTGGATGCTACCCACCAGGACACACTTGGAATACATTGGACGAAAGCAGTATGGAGGAATATTGACACGCTTTTTGTGGACTTTTATGGACCTTTTCTGTCTCGGGCGCCAATAGACCTCCTATATATATTATTTGAATGTCAGCAGACAGCAAGAAGCCTCCCAGATTCCAAGTCCAGATGCATTTGAGATATCAAAAAAGTACCCAGAGTGTTGTTCAGCATGGGGGTGAGTAGAAAATGAAGGCTAATCATGTTTTGGGTGTACTATTCCTTTAAGGTCTGGTACATTGGGACTTGTTGGGAGGGATTGGATTCATCATTACATCACCAGCAGCAACAGATATTCATTTATTTTACAAACTTATATTCATCTGATTAAGTTTCTTGATATCTGAAAGACAAGAGCTCGATTAAGATCAGGACATATTGTCTCATCTCTGGTCAGTGAGAAACGCCTCTGCAGCAGCATTAGAAGATACCCAAACACTCACCCATGGCTCTACTCGCCCGCATCAGGACCTCCCCCACCTTCAGCCGAGTCTCCAGAGAGCGCTCCTTGTTTGAGGACGGGAGCGACGGGCCATGCTGAAAATCTTTCAGGAGCCTCTCAAGGATCCGACCGGGGTAGGAATCCACGACAACAGCCAGACCTGAAAACAGTTTGGCCTCCAACAATCAGAGCTTTAATCACTATGAATATTATCTGCATCAGAGCTGATCATCACCTTGAATGGCTGACAGGTAGACAAATGAGTCTTCATGCTCCAGGTTTTCCAGGAAGAGCTGGAAAGAAGACAGAGAGAAAGGAAATTATGCAGTCCACCAACAGATGTTAGAAACAGACATCAGAGAGAATAATACAGATGGAGATGATGGATCTAAGGAGGATGGACTGTGTGGAGAATCCCAGGCTATACCAGAAAAAAAAAAATCAATATTAGGCGTATCAGTAGCATCAGCAGGGGTTTTGGATTAAAAGGAATGCCAAATAAGGGTCTTTTTTCTCAACAACACCACCCTAACGAGCTCCCAGGAGAGCAGCGGTGGGAAGGAGGTCTGACTGCTTTATCCATCATAAATATCCCATGGGTGAAGATAAAACCAGAAACCTGCCCCCGCTCAGGTTAAGACTATGAAGCAAAACAAAACAAAACAAAAAAAAAATCAAAGAAAAAAACTCTTGAATCCTGAAAAAAATCCTGGATCCAAAAACTGCACGATGAACTCCAGCTTTTTCATGAAGCTGTTCTTTAGACATCTTAAAAACCGTCAAATGAACCATTTAAAAAATGCGACACCGGATGATTTTTTCCAGAACCCAAACTTTCCAACACCCTTCTTCACAGACATAAAAACAATTGCTATATGGCCGAACGTTATCTACTGTTGAATGTCCAACTCAACCCGTCGCCTCTTGCAGAAAGCTTTGGCGTCTTACCAATCTGGCTTAATGCAGTGTCTCTGCTAAGCAGTGAGTGAATGCATACCAGCTGTAATGTGGTTTCCAACCCAATATTTTACACCAGCCGTACTTTAAAATGGTAATGTTGCAGTTGTGATATCAGAAACTGGTCATAGATGCAATGTTTCATGCAGAGGGAGCATAAAGGCTTCAGGTTTTTATTGTTTCAATAGATAAATACTTAAATTATTTGAGGCTGTTATAAAACAGCTGTTTTTGTTCCTCTTTGTTTTATATTGATAGATTTTAACGATAGTCAAACAAAACGGCATATACAATAAAGACTCATATGAGCAGTTTTATTTAATACACACATCTTAACTACTCTCATCACACATTGTGAAAGTACAGCACAAGAACAGGCTTTTAGCTAGCAATGCATACGGCCGTAAACAAATGACAAATTGTACGCCCTGTTTTTTTTTTTCCTGGAAATTTTGCTCAAATGTTCAGAATTTCACAAGAAGCAGATACTGGAATTGGAAAAATTGACCTTTTGCTGCTCGACGCGCCAGATCAAAAATCTGAGAAGCTGATCTGGGAGCAGGCATGAAGACAGACAGCGCTGTTGATGCAGATCGCCATTATCACTGCACTGAAACTGTGGAAATCTGCTGGTAAAAATATATTTGCTTCTATTATTCTGGTGCCTGCCAAAAAAGGCTAACACCTACTACTACATCTACCAGTTGACAGTAGGCAGCTGCTGCTGGGGATTCCCAGTGACAGCGCACCAACACAATGACCCTTTCAGAGGCAGGATCGTAATCTTGATGAACTTACTGCGCAGATGATGTTTTGGTGGACTTTCTTGCATTAAATATATCAAAACTACTTTTTACCCATTTATCACAGCAAATATAGCAAAGTCAGCTCTTCTCTGCCACTGAACAGAAGCAGGACAAACATCTGTATACACTCTAAAGAAGTCGCTTGAGGGAAGCGGCAGTTCAAACCGCACATTTCAGGACATCTTCTCCTAAGTGGGTAATGCGACTTTTACCTGCAGGGAATGAAGGCGGAATGTGATTGATCAGATTATCAAATGGTAAAATGGCCTGTAGCTTATATAGCGCCTTTTCAAGTCAGGAGACTTGACCCAGCTTTACACTACATTCATTCACCCATTCAACGCACACACTGATGGTGGCAAGCTACATTGTAGCCACAGCTGCCCTGGGCTCACTGACAGAAGTGGGGCTGCCGTACACTGGCGCCACAGGGCCCTTCGACCACCATCAGTAGACAATGCGGGTGGAGTGTTTCCAAAGGACACAACACTGAAAGTGGTCGAGGCTTGAACCATCAATCGCCGATTTCAGGGGTAAGCTCTACATCTAATGCCGCATTTGCATCAATGGGGATGACAATGTGGTTGAAGGTTAGCAAAAGCAAAAGGTTGATTGTGGCCGGTGTCTCAGAAGGATCTTGCTAACCAGTTCACTTAACTTAGTGCTAAATGGGTTCCCAATCGCGAGAAATTCCGGTAGGTTAAATGGCACCAATTGGTGACTTGAGAAAGCGACACTGTCAAGGAAGCATATGGACCCAGCGGAAACATGCAAGAGGAGGAGGAGTTTTGTTTTCGCGCCCGGAGGTGCGTGGAGGAGTCTCCTCTGTCATCCGGCCATTTTAGAGGAGGAAAATGGGGAGGAAGAATGTTGTATTGGAAGAAGCCAGAGTGGAAGAAGCTTTCATTTGGTGTAGAAGGCTTACAGCCCGTGTGTTTGACTGAGCCGCCTCACCATAGCGCTGGCGTTCAGTTCTGGTAGCTACGCCTGCTGAACACACGGACGTCCATCCCCGTGAACACTGGGGCCGAACTCAGCGGGGAAAGGATTCTGATTTCCTATTTAACGCTCGCGGCAGAGCTGCAGCATAAGAATGAAAGATACTCTGAAGGAAAAAATAGATTGACAGATGACCGTTGATAAATGATTGGCGAATTTAGGTGTTTATAAGCTGACGTACATATAACTAACTTTCCTGCATTAAGAAAGTTTAAATTTCCCCGGTCCTACGCCCGCAAAGCCTAAATGGGATTTTACGAGGTTATAGATGTACGAAATATTTCTAGCTAAAAGCCTGCACAAGAAGATTTGGGACCATTAAGCCCAAATATAAACACACATACGAGTACTCTGCTCTCATGAGGCTTGGATCCACTGGAGGGAGTGAATAACCATTGATTTGCTACTTTTGAAAGAAATCCCTCCACTTGAGGCATTACCTTTCCTTCCTGATTAATTATTGAGATATATAATTCATTCATTCATTCATACAGACTGACGCATGTACATAAACTGAACATTGTTTACTTTGCTCAGGGAATGGAAAATGTTGGAAGCCAAAACTTTTGCACCTGACCTTTTCAGGTGAAATCCATCTCTCTTGAAGAGGTGTCTATTTTCCCAGAAGATATTAAAGTTATGAATAAAGCCATCTGATCTTGCAGAGCGGGCTCATTGGTTCCATTTATTCAGGCAGAAAATCCCGCTGTTGATTTAATCTTCTACTGAGAGCGTTTTCAGGTGTCAACCAATGAACACTTTAAAATGTCTCTGTTCTGCTGTGTTAAGCAGACCAATCATGTCTTTCTTGAATAATTCTGACTTCCTTTTAGAAACATTGACTAAATTCTTCAAGGTTGGATGTAATTCTGTGCTCTATGTGATCCTCTTTGAAAGTCAGGCATGCTAAAGTCAACAATCCAATTTCTTATTTGTTGTTGTTTGGGTGGAAGTATTTAATCTGATTATCTGAACACCATCATCGAAGTTACAGTTATTGTTCTTAGCAGGTATAGTAGCTGGATTTTGTATGATGCTAGGGATGCGATATGTCGACTATAGTATCTGCCTGTATACGGCCTTAAAACGCTGAATATCCGGACATAAGCCACCCTCGATATTTGGCAATATTTGATCAGCTTCTGGTTTTAAAGTCTAAAAAATAAAAATACTACTTCTTCTTCTTCTCAAAAATTCTTTTTACAGGCTTAAAACTTCAAAGGCGAGGAAAATATTTGATAGATTAAAAACATCACAATATCTTCATATGTACGGATATATTACCATTTAAAAAGCTTACCATATCAATCTCTTTTACTAATGAAATATTGCTATATGTCATGCGTTATGCTCTCTACGAAATCCCGAAAATTCCGCGAAACCTTGCCATATTTTATATGTTGTTATATTGTCGCGGTATCGATCATTTTACTAGCAAATCTCACAAGAATTTTGCAAAATATCACGAGTTTGTAACAAAACGATGGAAATTTCCTGCGAGATTTTGAAAGTAAAATAGATGATACCACATTTAAAAATCAAATTGATATCAGCGTATGAAAATATATTTAAGTATATTATTTTTGAGAATAAGGAAATGGACCAACAAAACTGCTATTTTCAATGACTACTTATTTTGTCCAGCATTAACATCAGTCAGTATCGATATCGGTTATCGGCTACATGAGTTTTAAAAATATCGCATATCAGATATCGGACAAAATCCCAATATTGTGCACATCCCTAAATGATGCTGTTTAGTAGAAAGCTAGCTAGTGTTCTCATATCTTTGACTGTTGTCTTCAAACAGACTATTCTTCAGGGTTAGTATCCTGTAGAGCAGCAAACCTCTTTTTTGGTGGAAACGAATATTCTCAGTAACCTCAGATGCTCATTCCTTATCCTTTGCTCTGCGAACAAATGGATTTATGCACCTGTCATTACTTGGAGTGGAAGACATGTTTCTCTTAAGTCTCAGCCAGGTTTTATCCTCTAGACGTGGCGTTCACTCAGTGATGTCTATTCTCAGATCTCGGCTGAATCGTTTGTTCTTTAGCTTTGCTCCAAGAGTTTCCCAGTGAGGGCTACCGGTTTGGTTATTGTCATTAGAATCAGCACCTTTTTTCTTGGTTGCGTTGGTTAGTTTTTGCTGCAACGTGTTGCTGTTATAAGTAATGGTGGGGTTATCTCAAAGAATTCAGTTTTTTTAACTAGAGACGACCGGAAGTGCGCTTCCATCAGAAAAGCTTGATGGAAATGAAAAAAAAAATGAATAAAGTCCTTTAAATTTGCAAAAATGTTTTAACTCTCGCTAGAAGTGTCGTTTTACTTTAACAAAAATGAGTTGATGCATTAAAAAGGAGAAAGAGACACTTTTTATACAACAATTGAAAATATCGCACAGTATATGCCTTAATGGGTCGACAGTAGAACTCTATCCAGTGTAGAAAAGGCGATCCAGATTTCTGCTCTGAATCCAGACTATCGTCAGCCTTACAGATCATTATGAATGACAAATTGGGACTACAGCCTTCAGGAAAAGAACTATAAAAAACAAGGTTCCTCAAATGTAAAGAAGGGCTGAATCTCTCTGTTATGAAACCCAAACATGAGGGTGTGAACATTAGCGTGTGTCAGAGAGAGTACAGGAAAGAACTATTTCTTGTTAAACTGGCGGCCGATGTCTATAAGGTCTGACACACAAAGGACTCGGGGAAACCGCAAAGCTCCTAGCAATGGCTCGAGACGTCAGGAGGTCCCTATATTAAAGGGATTAGCTCCATCCTAGCTGTCAGCACTTCTCTCATAGCGCTCATGCGGGCACATCCACCGTGGCTTATGCCATGCGCTCACACCAGAGCTGTTGGCAGGCGCGCAGCAGCGTAGTTTACATGCAAAGTCAATTGTTGACGCCGCGCGCCAGCAAAGCTGCCTTAGCCGCCGCCGCTTGAGCAAAGCAGGCTTAGCGCCTGAGCAGCTGAAGCAGCCGCCGTCGGGAAGCCAACTGACGCTGGGCCACAAACGCTGTCGTTGCCTCGAGATGGAAAAATTGAATTTTTACTGCTCGACGCCGCCGCACCAAATCAATCAGAGAGGCTTCGATCTGGGGAGCTGGCTGGGAGAGAGACACAGCGCTGATGAGACACAGACCGCCTTGATCACTTCTCTTAAAACAGTTTATGGACGCATAATTAACTTCTGGGGTCGCAGAAATCTGCGTCGGCAGAATATGTTCGCTTTATTATTCTGGTGCCCGGGCAGATCGGATTATTTAGGATGAAAACACTCTGTTGTGCTGCCGCTGTGAACCGCCAAGAGGCGTAATTCCAGCCAGAGGCTGCTGAATAGCGGATTCTTTACTGCGGCGCCACCGGGCCGTATGGGGGTCTGAGCGCTCCGGCCAGAGCATAACAATGGGAGGCAGATTGTAATCTGGATGAACTGGACTGCACTGATTACGCTTTCAGGTGTATTTTCACTTAAAAAACATATTAAAACTACTTTTATTCCCACTGATCACAGCAAATATGGCTGCAAGGCAGAGAAAGGATAGAGTAGCTCCGCCCAACACCAAGCCAGAGCCACTTTGTACGCACGCAGGCAGAGCAGCAAAGCTGCTTCAGGGCGCGTCAGAACTAACTGGTACAAGCAGCAAAAATGAAGCAGCAGACGAGATTTTGCTGCTTTTGCTGCGTCCGGTCTGAGCGTAGCATTAGTCCGTATCGATTAGAAGTTTTCAGCCTTAAGGGCTGGTTATACTCCAGCAGCAGTGTGTCACAGTGAGCTTGTCGCAGATATTTTTGATTTATGCCCAGTATCAAAGCGTGATCCGTGCTATGTTATTCGAAGCCACAACGCCAGAGGGACAACAGGAACTAGCTCTGGGCCTAGATACAGCTGAGGCGGTGAGGAAGTGGGGGCAAGTAGGGACAACCGAGGGACATGAGTGCGAAAAAGAGAGGGGATCCAGGTGGAAAAACGGTCCCAGAGTTCTCGCGCACTTCGCTCTTCTAGCTGGTCCATCTTCAGGAGTCATTTTCCACAATGGTTGTCATACAAAAGATACAAGCTGGTAAGGTACTAAACAAGAAATACGCATAGTGTAGAGTGGATGTTGATTGACCAATCAGAGGCCTCCTGTCTGCGGCACTGTGTGCAATTTGGGAGAGGTGCAGCAGAGCGTCTGCAGAAGGGGCGGGGCTATATCTGCGTTAACTGCGACACACAAGCAGAGGACCTGGTTTCTGAGTATAAATCAGCCTTTAGTGCTACCAACCTACGCATTCATTGGGTTTCCTTATTAATAGGTTACGATTAATGACTAACAAAAGGAAGGACACAAACCGTGAAGATCTTCTCCTGAGCCTGGACGGCCTCTGGGTCTCTGCGTCGCACCATCTGAGTCATGACTCTCAGGGCAACGGCTCGGGTGGGCACATCAGGGTCACACGCCTCTAGCATCCAGTCAGACAGAGGTTTGTCGTTAGGATCTGCCTGGCTTGAGCTGGATGCCCCTCCCCCATCTGTAGGACAGTGATGCTGTGGGGCCTGTTGGGACCTGCTGTCATTTCTGTCCGGACCAGCAACATCGGCAAGGTTTTCAGGCCTGTAGGCGCCATGAGTGGCAATGACAACTCTGAGGTTGGACGCCAGCTCCTGAATGACGACATCAGGATGCTGCTGAGACAGCGCCTCCAGAGGTGTGAGCAGGCGCTGCATGCAGGAGTAGTCCTCTGGGCTGACCTGTTGAGTCAAAGGAAGATTTGTTGCATAATTCAGTCCGTACGATGTCAAGAAGTTATAGATGACCTGCTGCATGGGTGCAGGTGAAGGCGCCATGCGTAGTTTCAGGGGCGTGTACCTGAGGTGCAGACAGCAGAGTTGCCAACAGTCCCATTCCCATGCTCAGAGTCTGACTCTCCACTGGGTTCCTAACACTTGCTCCCGAGGGCCCTTTCAGGCCAACACAGGCTCTCTGGAGCAAGGACGCCATGAAGTCCACAACCTGCAACACATTTAGAAGCAGTCCGTAAAATGCGAACTCTGCTCAACGATCAAGAAGCTTGCAGAACCAACTTCTGCAGCAAAAACTGTCCGTAGTCCAACATAGAGCCATCAGGGATGGAGGTCCTGACACCAGTCCTGGTTTCCTGGTTTCTCAACCTGTTTTGTCGTGCTGTTGGGCTCCTTTTCTGAAAGTTACGACTCAGTCTTGGCTTAGTTTTGTCAGGCCTCAACAAACTGCTCAAGGCCGGTTCAAAACGTTGTAGTTTCATAAATTAATAATAAAAAAAACGTAACTCTCTTTGATCTTCAACTGCAGACACACATCGCACTGCATGTAAATTAAAAAAACGACATTGGATGGACAGTGGAGCTCAGCTGATGTGTAATATAGAAAACCTAATTCGGGTTTGAGAAGAGACGACAAGAAATTACAAATAATTGTAGACCAGATATAGAGTTGGATAGCAAACATGATGAGATTGGAACCTTTTAACCTATAAATAATAGAAAATATAGATTTTGATAAAAATATTAAAAAGCAATCAAGTGTGCTCTGTTAAAAATCAATATTTTATGGATTTCAATGTATAAAATAATGAAGAATAGCAGCAGAGGCAATAAGAGGACATTCATAGGGTTGTGGACTAGAGGATTAAAAATCATATCACAAGAAACTGAAATGTAACTTTAATATCTTAAAGGAATAGTACACCCAAAACATGATTAGCCTTCATTTTCTAC
>JAGKQL010000004.1:29963092-29984157 GCA_018398635.1 Cyprinodon brontotheroides | reverse complement strand
TGAGCTCTAAAGCCAGACTGAAACTCTTCAAAAAGTTCATTATGGTGTAAGTGATCGCAAACTTGTTTGGCAACTACTTTCTCAAGAATTTTAGATAAGAAAGGAATATTGGATATAGGTCTATAATTGACCAAGTCATCTGGGGCAAGAGATTTGTTTCAAGCAGAGGTTTAATTACAGCAACCTTAAAAGCCTTAGGTACATATCCCTGTAACAGAGATGGATTAATCACATCTAAAATGAAATGTTTGAATAACTTGGTCGGAACTGGATCTAACATACAAGTTGAAGGCTTTGATGAAGACAATAATTTTGCCAACTCCAGAAAGCTCAACTGGATCAAAACAGTCTAAACCGGTTCAGATTCCATGGGACTACCCCCCAGATACAATCGTGCATAGAGGGTACTTCGCGATCTTATTTTAATAAGATCACCTCATATTTATAAAGAATGGACGGTTCAATAGAGCTATGGCTCTGGGTGAGTATTAAAAAGAAATGTAGGATTATTCTGTATTCCTCCTCTGCCAATGAGGAGAAATATGCTGCCCCGCTTTTTACAAAGCGGTCCTCTTTATACAGCATAAGCAGTAAACTGTTTTTCCAGACTAGGTAGGATTCCCATTGCCTGTAGAGCGATATTTTTTCTCCAGTTTTCTAGCATTTGGCTTCAAAGTCGCAGCTCTGCATTACAATAAAGGTACAAGCTTTTTAGGTTTCATTTTCAAGGAGTCTGTGTTGTCAACCTTAGTCGCATGAGAGGAACTAGCAGCCAACCCCATCAACAAATCATCTCAACCTAGTTATTATTATTGACGATGATTTTTGGATTCTACACCTGTATGTATAATCACTGGGCTGTGCTGTTGTAAAAATAGGATGATATTGAGTGCAGTTTAATAACACCGTAAAATTCTAAAAAATAGGTAGAAAGGGTATGTCTTTTTCAAAAACAGCTATTGTAGTTATGTTCATCTGGAGTCAACTTGGTGTGTGTGATGATTTTGGAGAGTCTGCATTGTATAATCACAGAGCTATTGATTAAAATAGGATGATATTAATGGTTAATAACAATTAAAAAATTCTAAAAAAAAATTTAAAAAGTGTATTTTTTCAAAAGCAGCTGTTGTAGTGCGGAGCCCCTTGGTGTGTGTGGTGATTTTGTAGTCTCTGCACTTTATGGCAGTGGAGTTATTGATCTTGTTGTTTTACCATTTGCAGACGGTCCCTAACCACTCGCCTGGCCCCTGCCTGTGCATAGAGATCAATGTAATACATCCAGCTCGGAGAACGGCTCGTTTTTCTCGAAAATAACGCTTTTTAATTCTTGTAGATCATAGTCTGTGCTATCAGGACATGAAAGATGCGGCATTTGCGTTTCAACAACGCTGCAGAGTTATTTATCCCGGAAGTCCGAATCTGTGAAAAAGCTTCCTGACATCTGCCTGGCGGAGATTGTGTCTGCAAGGCCTAATCAGGAGGATGCCAGTTGGTTCCCCCCAACCTGCCTAAACTCTTCTCCTCCTCGCAGGAGCATCTATCCGAGCGCAGAGACGCTTTCAAGAGGGCAGCCGTCTTCGAGCGTGGCCGCTGGATAGAAAATTGTGTGCGCAGGGAGATCACGCACGCACGTGGGAGGGGCTGGCGCGCGCGGAGAGAGATTTTCTCCTCTTGAAGCAGCAGTTTCTCGCGCGGCAGTAGATAAACCATGCGCAGAAGTAGTCTAACATACATGCGAGTATGTTTATTTTGCTCGCGTTGGTTATGACATAAATGTAACGCCATAGACTTCAAAGGATCCAGTCTAGGGCTCTGTTCGAAATCCTGGGCTGCATCCCCCAAGGACGTGGTCTACCTAGACGGGATCCTTCGAAGTCCTTGAAAATAAGGAGCCCGGAAATGTTTTGGCTGTGAATTCGAACAGGTCTATCCTTCAGCGGGTTTTACCGCCGTATGCTCTGTTGCTTAGCAACCGTGAAAGTTGACACAAAGCAGGAAAAGAATGAATACAGAAGTTTTCAAAACTGTTTATTTTTTTAATTGTAAAGTGAACAAATGTCAGGGACCCGAAACCCTGGACCTAATATTTAACAAACAGATCTGGATGATTGCCAAAGACTTTGTTTAAAAACGGCGTGCGTCAGCGCCTAAGCTGGAGCGGATAAGCCGGATCCTCTGTGGAAACAGAAACCCAGGTCAGTAACTAAGAATAAATGTCAAGAAACGACTGAGAGCTATAGTCACTGACCTGGTTCACAGTTCAGTCCGATCCCTGAGGGATGAGAGGAATCCGCAAAGGTGATTGTCCTCCGCTTGCGGTGGGCGCGGCCCCCGGAGCTCCGTGAGGTGAGCAGCGCTGATGCCAAGCGACGCCGTGGAGCAGCTGAGTCCAGAAAGGGAGATCCAAGCCGAGGTCGTAGCGGTTCCAAGTTCGTTAACCAGATGATCAGAGAGCCGATGAGGCACTGATGAGGGAATCCAAGCCGTGGTCAGGAAAACAGTCCAGGTTCGGTAAGCCAGTTGCATCCAATAAACAGTCCAGGGCTGGTCAGACCAACAGACCAGACAGGGGCAAAGCAAAACTCGGGATCCACAAGACAGAAACAGGTCACTAACAGAATAATCAGAATGATAGTCCAACGCTAGAGTTACCACAAGGCTAGAATAATCTGGCACTGGTGGCTTGAAAACAAACAGTATATATAGGGGCTGAAACCAGGTGGAAAGGATAAACAATAAGAGAAAACAGGCAGAGTAAAACAGGTGGGTGGAATAAGCAATCGTGCTTCACACCAGTGCCATGTAGGACCAAAGCACAAAGACTACACCTCACAAGAATCCAGAGGGAAATTTAAAGGTTCTGTAACCACCGGGAGCAGGTGAAACCCAGCAGCCGCAAAAACAAAATGTAATGATAGGAAAACCCAGTCAGTTAAATAACATGTTGTTGTCATTTTTTTGCATATCTCTGATGTTGTTGCTATTTTCAAAACACATCCATTGCACCACGGTTATTTATTCTCCAGGTGTACAGTTTTATATTGTTAAAACACTTTTACAGTATTGTGGCTTGCTTTATATTTTAACTTCTTCCCTATTATAAGTTATTCTTATACATTTTTCTAAGGTCCTCATTTATGTGACCATTTTCAATAATCTTTCTGTTGCAGGATTTCCCTGTTGTTGGCCAATAAAGAGATTTGCTATTCTTTTAAAAGGGTAGAAATATATAAGTAAATCTAAACAATGTATGTATAAAAGTGTCATGTATTTACAAAATCTCTAACATTTAACAACAAAAATACTTTAGTTAAGCCGTGACAGTGCTTATAGTTCCCATTCTGCAGATATATTAGAATCTGTCCTTAAATTACAGTCAAACCCATTTACACAGTAAATAGATAAAACCTTTTAGATAAACGTAAATGATGTCTCAATAGGATGTATCTGACTCCAATAAATCAGCCAAAACAAATACCATCCAATTCAGATGGAACTATTCACAGACTTGTGTCATATTAAACTTAACTCCGTACCTTCAGCACTGTTCGGCGCCAAGTAACCTTTTCCTCTGATACTTGAGCAAATCCAGGCTTGCTTGGTCTCGCAATGAATCCCGCGTCAAAGATGTATCGAGTATACATCGGACCCGGCCCTCAACCAGCAGCGCATGCATTTAAGGTCGCATAACGAGTGAGTTTCGAATCCGACCAGACCTCGGCGCACGTGCTTATGATTTTAAATCGCCCTCAATCTGGCTCCTCTCATTTTAACGATCCCGCAAGTTCTAATGTATACAGTAGACCGCGCCCTGGTGGGATGCAGCCCAGGGTTCGAAGCCCCAGAGGCCCAAAGAAGAAAAAAAGTTTGCGCTGCTGGCCGCTTCTTTCCGGATCAAACCAAGAGCCTTGGCTGGGACAGGGGTGCCAGACTAGCTGTGATCGGCTCCAGTTGTTGCACCCAGTCTGATAATCGGAAAAACTCTAATAGCTGTATGTTAGTATAACCGACGTTTTGTAATTCTACCTGTTTAACATAAAAATAAAAATAAGAAATTCCTCATTCAGCCAGGAACAGCGCTGAGCGCTGTGTCACATGACCAAATGAGCTAATTTCATTGGCTAGAAGCTGCTAAACTCTATCGAGTGTAGATTGCTTTGGCTTGAGTTCACCAAAAGGTCAACACTTTTGCGGCTGAATTTTTGCAGCGGAATTTTTTGCAGCTGAATTTTTTTGCAGCTGAATTTTTTTTCTGGTGAATTTTTACCAGATAAAAATTAAGTGTAAGAAACTCAATGTCTAAAAAAATTCAGTGCTTAAAATTCGGTGTTAAAAAAATTCAGTGCTTAAAATTCGGTGTTAAAAAAATTCAGTGTTTAAAATTCGTTATTAAAAAAATTCAGTGTTTAGTGTCCTGGAGCTCCTCCACCTCAGTCCAAAAAGGTTAGCCACTTCTCATACAAAAAACAAATAATTCAATAATTAAAAATAATTTAACACCGGAGAGAAGGAAAGCCTTATTTAGGGTCAGGGGTTCAGAGCAGATGAAAATCCTATTTTCTTGTTTTCCCCTTATTTTAACTCATCATTTCCATCCGGTTCCTGTGACGGTGAGTGTGCGTTGGGGGGTGGGGGGAGATTGATGCTTGTTGCAGGCTGTCTTTCACCGGCGGGCTGATGGGAGGGGGGGCACCTCCTCCAGGTCTGAATTCCACAAGGAATTCCATGTTTAAAGGTTACTGTTACCCACTCTCCCCACCCATCCAGACAGTGTCCTGCCTTTTACGACCAAAATCCAAATAAATTAGCAAAAAGATTCCCAAAGGAGTAAAATCATGATAATCTAAAATTAAAAATCAAAATAACTCCAATTGGGGAAAAAGTTAAAAAACAATTAAATGCGGTCTGTTTAACATAAGATCGCTTTCTCTAAAAGTCTACTAGTTAATGACTTGATTTTGTGATAATCACATTGACTTGTTTTGCCTTACAGAAACCTGGCTGCAGCAAGAGTATTATGTGAGCATAAATGAGGCAACTCCTTCAAGCTATTTAAATTTCACATACCCAGCGAAGTTCTGGGCCAGGAGGAGGAGTAGCAACAATCTTCCAGTCTGACTTACTGATTACTCCCAAAACAATTAATACCTACAACTCTTTTGAACATTTAACCCTTAATTTCCCTGATCCAAATTTCGCTAGGCAAGTGAAACCCTTCTTTTGCAACTTTGTATCGGCCCACTCAGGTCCTTACTCTGAATTTTTAGATGAGTTTTCAGGTGAGTTCCTTTCTGATTTGGTAATAAATACCGACAGGGTCATCATCATAGTGGGAGATTTTCACATCCATGCTGACATTGAAGGCTTATAGCGCTAAGAAAGGTTGCCTTTTAATGCTATCTTAGTGACACTATTGGCTTCGTTCAAAATGTGAATAGTCCCACGCATTCTCATCTTCATACTTTGGATCTTGTGCTGACATACAGGCATAGAATGTGAAGAAATAACAGTATTTCTCTCACAACCCTGTCCTCTGGACCACTTCTAATAACCTTCAGGATTACTTTAACAGAGTTCTCCTCCCCCAAAAGAAGGTTCAATTTTAGTAGATCTTTATCAGATAGTGCAGTTATAAATTTTAAAGAATCTGCTTCACTTTCTCTCCCTCTGTGTCACTGAGCAGTGCTGCAGAGTGCAAAAGCTTAGCTTTATTCCCCTTCACAGGTTGATGATTTTGTTGATGGGGTTGCTAGTTCTCTGCGTACTGCCTTAGACAACGCAGCTCCTTTGAAAATGAAAACCGTTAAAAATAGAAAAGCTTGCTCCTTGGTTTAATGCAGAGCTGCTGCAGTACTTTGAAGCAAAATGCTAGGAAACTGGAGAGAAAATATCGCTCCACAGGCCTGCGAGAGTCCTTCCTAGTCTGGAAAAATGGTTTACTGCTGTATAAGAGGACCCTTTGTAAAGCAAGAGCAGCATACTTCTCCTCATTAATAGAGGAGAATAAGAATAATCCTAGATTTCTTTTTAATACAGTTGCCAAACTCACCCAGAGCCATAGCTCTGTTGAACCGTCCATTCCACCTGCTCTTAGCAGCAATGATTTTATGGGGATTCTTTATAAATAAGATTGATCTTATTAAAAATAAGATCATAAGCACTCCTCTATCCGCGATTGTACCTGAGGTAGTCATGGAATCTGAACCGGGTTTAGACTGCTTTGATCCAGTTGAACTCTCTGAATTAGCAAAATTATTGTCTTCATCTAAGCCTTCAACTTGTATGTTAGATCCAGTTCCAACCAGGTTATTTAAGGAGGTATTCCCTTTGATCTCCTCCTCCATTTTAGATGTGATTAATCTATCTCTGTTACAGGGATATGTACCTAAAGCTTTTAAGGTTGCTGTAATTAAACCTCTGCTTAAGAAACCGTCTCTTGACCCAGATGACTTGGTCAATTATAGACCTATATCCAATCTTCCTTTCTTATCCAAAATTCTTGAGAAAGTAGTTGCCAAACAAGTTTGCGATCACTTCCACCATAATGAACTTTTTGAAGAGTTTCAGTCTGGCTTTAGAGCTCATCATAGCACTGAAACAGCTCTGGTGAAAGTCACTAATGATATTCTCATGGCCTCAGATAATGGACTTGTATCTGTGCTCGTCCTGTTGGATCTTAGTGCTGCATTTGATACAGTTGACCATAATATTCTTTTAGAAAGACTTGAATATTTTGTTGGAATTAAAGGAACAGCACTAGACTGGTTTAAATCTTATCTATCTGATCGAATTCAGTTTGTTCATGTTAATGATAGATCTTCAACACGCTCAAAGGTTACCTGTGGAGTACCACAGGGATCAGTGCTAGGACCAATTCTCTTTACTTTATACATGCTCCCAATTGGTAGAATTATTAGACAGCATGGGATTAATTTCCACTGTTATGCTGATGATACCCAGCTATATCTGTCTATAAATCCAGATGAAGCTAACCCATTACATAGATTACAGGCATGTCTTGAAGACATAAAAACCTGGATGACTCTTAACTTTCTGCTTCTGAATGCAGACAAAACAGAAGTTATAGTCTTTGGACCAGAGTCTCTGAAAAAGAAACTGATTAGCCAGTCACTTCATTTGGATGGGATTAAACTGATTTCAGATAATAAAGTAAAAAATCTTGGTGTTATTTTTGATCAGGACCTGTCATTTAAATCCCATATCAAAGAGGTTTCTAGAATTTCCTTCTTTCATCTGAGGAACATTGCAAAAATTAGAAATATCCTGTCCAGGGGTGATGCTGAGAAACTAGTCCATGCATTTGTTACTTCAAGGCTGGACTATTGTAATTCTTTACTATCAGGAAGTCCACAAACTGTAGTTAAAAGCCTTCAGCTGATCCAAAATGCTGCAGCCAGAGTTCTAATGAAAATTAAAAAGAGAGATCATATCTCGCCTATCCTGGCTTCTCTTCATTGGCTTCCTGTTAAATCAAGAATAGAATTTAAAATCCTCCTTCTCACATATAAAGCCTTAAATGGCCAAGCTCCATCTTATATCAGAGATCTGATTGTTCCTTATGTTCCTAACAGAGCACTTCGCTCTCAATCTGCAGGTTTACTAGTGGTTCCTAGAATTTCTAAAAGTAGAATGGGAGGCAGATCTTTTAGTTATCAGGCTCCTCTCCTGTGGAACCAACTACCAGTTTTAGTCCGTGAGGCAGACACCCTGTCTACTTTTAAGGCTAGGCTTAAAACTTTCCTTTTTGATAAAGCTTATAGTTAGGGTGGCTCAGGTTATCCTGAGCTATCTCTATAGTTATGCTGCTATAGGCTTAGACTTTTGGAGGACATAGGGACCCCCATTTCATCATTCTGCTTCATTCTCTCTCTGTTCTCCTATTCTGCAGAATCTGTTAGTTCAATCTCTAACCTTCTGCTCTCTCTGCTTTTCCTCAGAGTAGCTTTGCCTCGTCTGTTCCTGTTTGGCTGTGACGTCATCCTGGAAAGAAACATCAGCTGTGCTGCTTCTATCAACACCCTTGTTTATAGATGTTGGAGATCGGCCTGTTTTCCAGTGTGGTCCTGTTTCTCTGACCGTGACTGAGTGGATGTGCTCTCTTCGTCCTCTGGCATGGGAGCTGCCTTGGAGCTCGTCTGCCTGGCTGTGTGTTTCCTGGACGGACGGGCCTTTTACAGCTGCTTTTGTATCTCTGCTTCTGTCTCCTTGAACCCCAGTCGGCCTCGGCAGATGGCCGCTCACACTGAGCCTGGTTCTGCTGGAGGTTTCTTCCTGTTAAAAGGGAGTTTTTCCTCTCCACTGTCGCTACAAGCATGCTTAGTGTGAGGGATTGTATTTGAGTCAATGAGTCAATGCAATCAACTGGTTTTCCTTAGATAGAAAACTTGTATCAATTTGACTGTATGATCTGGTTGAACTGTAAAGTGCCTTGAGATGACATGTGTTGTGAATTTGCGCTATATAAATAAACTGAATTGAATTGAATTGAATTAAAGGGCAGGGAGTAAAAAAAAAAAACAATGGTTAGTTTAAGGAAGAGTTTCAATCCTTCAAATGAATACAAAAAAAATACATAAAAAAAATAATAAAGTTAAAGTTGTTCATCTTCACCATGTAAAAGAAGAAGCCTTTTTCAGGAAAGGAAATGTCGCCCTCGCCAATTGCCCCACTTCATCTTTCAGTCACTTTAAGTCACTTTTCCCTCTCCCCACATACATTTCTCATCTTATTTTCTCATATTTGCTTTTCTCATCAACATACTTTTCTCTATTTAATTTAGTTTTTTTTGTTGCTTTTTTTCATTTTAGGTTAATTCCTCAAATTTTTCTGTTTTAAACTTTTAATTGCACTTTATTTAATGCTACTACTTACTTTTTTTTAATAATTTAAATGTTTTTAGCTATGAGTTATTAATTCCTGTAAGAGTTTAGAGTTTTGTTTCTTTAAAAGCACCATTGAAATTAAAATTCATTAATATCACTTAGTATAGTGTAAGTTTAATATATAATACAGTTTTAGTATCAGGTTTAAACACTGTCTTTTTGACTTCTTATTTTAACCAATTTCTCTCTGGAGCTGAGAGTTTCTTTGAACTCTCCTCTCATCCATCCATCATTAAAAAAAAAACTTTTTTTTTGTTTGTTTTGTTTTTTGCAAAATCTGTAAATCTTCTCACCTTACCTTCTTTTTAGCCTCTAACTTCTCATAATATTGGTTTATCTTCAACATTTTTGTATTGCAACATTAAAAGAACCAGATTTTCTTAGCATTTTATCAAAAATGTCTCCTTGGGCAGTTGGCAATTCCTTGTAACCTTGCCTTTGGTCCACTGCCCTAGAACTGCAAACCACCTTTCCCATTATCTACAGGTAATTTCAACTCTCTGCCCGATATGCACACCAATCCTCTGGTGTGCCGAATCTAAATGTATTGGGATCCTACTCTCAGATTAACAACGAAACACGTCTCTCGAAAAAATAAGTACCTTCTTGTGGCACCTACAACTCCCGCTTCCTCTCAGAATTAGCAGAGAGAGCCTCACCTTCCTATGCTGTAGTCTTTTTGGTTCACATGTGGAAAAAACCTGGAATTGCCTTTCTCTTCTGCTCCCAAAAGACAGGTTATCTTTTATTTTGTATCATATATTCTTTAGTATTATACAAAATTTTAGTGCATTAAAATTATTAACCTATTAATCTTTAATGTAGTTAGTTTTTTGCTAGATTACATTTATTTATTTGATTATTTTTTTTATGGAGAAGAAGACAACTTTGTTTGATTTCTAATTTTCTGGTATTTGATTTCTAATAATCTTTAAATCTGTTAACAACCTGCTTGTTTTGTAATTTAGTTATTGAAATTTAATTTAAGCTGTGCTGACAAAAGATTCATCTCACCATCTCAAAAAGAATGGGTCAGTCTTTGTTGTGATTCTATAGGTAATTTTTCTATTCCCAGCCCGCTGGGAATTTATGTTTCTAATATTTTAAGATGCATTTGTTCCCCCTTACTTACAAACTATGAAAAGTGCAGTCAGAGTCAAAGTTCAAAATTACAGTCACTTTGCCAAATGTGCACATGTGATATGAATAAAACCTTTGAGAAAGAATGTGGTTTGTTATGGGAAGAAGCTCTTGTCTGGTCTACAAACACCAACCTGCAGAGAATGGTGTGCCTTCTCATAAAGGTGTCATAATTTGGAGTGAAACCTTTATAAAGATTAAACAGGGATTGAAATTTGAAAAGCCACATAGAAGAGAAATAAAAATTTTCCGACAACACTGGCATTTCCAACCTCTCTGGTACTCTCACCTATTTTAAATGTAAAGCATACCTCAAGGGTCAATTTTTTGGTCCACTTTTATTCTCCATTTATATAAATAACTTGGGCGTCAGCTATGTCAAATACTTTTTATCATTTTTATGCAGATGACTTAATATTGTACTGCAACTCTTCATCATTATCACAGGCACTACTGTATTTGCAGTCTGCCTTTAATGTAGTTCAAACACTTTTTACAAACTTTTAAGTAGCCATTATTTAATGGTAGCCGTCATTATGGCTACCACAGCATACTGGTAGCCATAATGACGGCTACCATCATTATCATGATGAATTATCATGATAATTCTCCATGATAATGAGAATTCTCATGTCCAAAACTAGTTATTTCTTTAACCTTTGCCTCCTGCTATTCAGTGCCCTATATCTTCTATAATCCTTCAGGTTATTCCCTTCAGTCAACTTGTGATCCTTTTTGCACTGCTGGTAGTAATGCCAGCATACTCCTATAAAATCAACAGAAAAATCTGTAAAATTGCAATGCTGCATTTATAAAGTACATTTTTTCTTGACCCTATGCACAAAGAAATATGAGATGGTGAATGGGATCCAATTGCAACTCTTAAGAGGCAGAGCCACTTAATTTAACATTACCTTTTTACATTTCAGTATAGATAAACTCTGGTTTTAACCCCTAGTGCAAAACAGCTATCGGCTATTAGCATCTCACACTCAAAGATTGAGGCTGAAGTTGCCCACAGGTCCAATATCCTGTGAAAAAAAGGGGACAAAAATATGAGTCCAAGAAGAAAAGGCTAGAATGTCACTTTTAAAATATCTGTTGAATCCAGACACACCAAAAGATGTATTGTAAATCAGTATTGGAAGATATCCAAGTTTGAGTATTAGAAGTAGATGGCACATTTAATTAGAGAAGAGAACTACAACACTAAACAAAAAAAAGATCCCCAGTAATGATGAACTCCATGATATATGGGCAAGATGTGTTGAGAAAACCCAAACATATCAATATCACCTTAAAATGTTTTTTCTAAGAGAGTAGGAAACCGGAGCACCCGGAGAAAAGCCTAAAATCGAGTTAAACCGAAAATAGATGTGGGTTCAAATATGAAAAAAGGAAACCAGGGCACCTGGAGAAAACCACTTACACACTGTGGCATTTTACCCCATCCCTAAGTAATCCGTAAAATATACTAATCTAACTAAATAAAAAATCTATGAGTGATTGTGTGTGTGATTGTGTTTTTGTGTGTAGTTTATAAAAGCCAAGGGTGAACCAGCAGCTCTTCCAGGGTGGGTCGATTCAGAGGGTCAAGCTCCAGACATTTATTCAAAAAATCTTTGGCTTCATTTGAAAGCCTTTTGCTGAACTGTAGCTGCTTTAAATGTAATTTCTTGGTTTCAAATGACTTCTTGTGTGTCAAGTCAAACAGGACCACTCCTATCTGCCACACTGTTATGGGTCCAGATGTATAGTTAGCATGCATGAACCAGTCCAGTGGGGCTTGATTGAATTCATCACAATAATTTAAATGTGGTCTTCCTTCACCAAAGCTGCTTAACCCAAAGTCTTTGAGGTAGATTTGTGGCTCTTCTGAGTCCGTCTTAATTAGGATATTATCCAATTTAATGTCTCTGTGGAAGATGTTTTTGTTTTTTAGATGAATGGCTGCTTTCACCAGCTGTTTTAATATGACCTTTGCCTCCTTGTTCTTGAGGGGACGTTTGAGGTCTTTGAGGTAACCTGCGAGGTCATTACAAGGCATGGGTCTCTCCATCACCAAAATCACCTCCTTGCCCAGGTCATACCAGTCAAACAACGACACCACAAATGACTGCTCCACTGTTTCTTCCATCAGTTTAAACATGATGGCTACCTCCAGTGGGAGCTCGTGAGTTATCCTCTATGCGATAGCCTGCGAAGACAGATACAGAGCCTCTGTCTACCAGTTTATTCAGCTCAACATATTTTTCCTGAAATTTAGCTTTTTCGAGGTCCGCTTTTGAGGGCTCAGCTATCCTTTTCCTTTGGTTCTCATATTCATGTCCACTGTCTGTACTGGACTCTGAACTCTGTTGTCCCCTGGTGTTGTTGCCGCTGTCTGTGCTGTAATCCAATGGGGAGGAAGATGAATCTGTAATTGGGTCCTCATCAAGGTGTTTGGTCTTCATCTTTTTCTTGGCTGGCAGTGCTGGATCTTCACTTGATATTCCTAGCTCTTCACTTTCCCTCCTTTTCTGGCGGGCTGGCAGCTTGTTGCGGGTTCTCGCTATTCTTTCCAGAAACTTGCTTGTTTTACTTTGGTTCTCACATTCCTGCATCTTTCCTTTGGTTGACAGGACCTTGCACCGACTCTGAAATCTGTTGTCTCGTGGTGCTGTAGCTGTCTGTGCTGTACTCCAATGCGGAGGAAGATGAATCTGTAATTGGGTTCTCATCAAGGTGTTTGGTCTTCATCTTTTTCTTGGCTGGCAGTGCCAGATCATCACTTGCTATTCCGAGCTCTTCACTTTGCCTCCTTTGTTTCTGGCTCTGGCAGCTTGTTGAGAGTCCTACTTCCTCAGAAACCCTGGTTCTTGAATTCTCATGGTTGGATATTTCCTTTGGTCCATTGTCCGTGCTGGACTTTAAACTGTGTTGTTTCGTGATGAATTCACTGCTCTCCGAAGAGCAGGAAGATGAATCTGTAACTGGATTCTTCTCAGTGTGTTTCTCCTTTCTCTTTCTCTTGGCTGACAGGACAGGCTCCTCTTCTGCTATATTCTTCTCTACGCTTTCCATGGTCCTTTGCTGGTTCTGGCAGCTTGTGGATGGTTCAGCAGCCTCAGAGACCCTCTGTCTTTTGCTTGGGTCCTCACATTCAGATCTTCTCTTTGGTTCTTCGTCTGAATTGTTTTCTGAACTCTGAGGTCTCATCCTGGTGAGGCTGTCTTGATTTGTCGACATGACTGAAGGTGATTTTTTACTTTCTTTTTCGCTGTGGTTTTGACCTTGTTGCCTGTTGCTCTTCTAGGGAAACTGTGAGCTGAGTGGGGTTTGTGGGTGTAAAGTATTGTTGGAACAGGGGCGGGTTCTTTTACAGTGGGCACTGGTTGGAAATGGACGGTTTCCTGCGTGGATTCCTGCGTGATTCCCTCTGTGCGTGAATCACAATGTATTTCCTGAGGCCAGTTTTTTTATTTCAAAAAGAACTGCAATGTACCCGGAACACCACCAGGTGGTGCTTGGGACCTCTGCCGTGCTGTGGGTGACGTTTGTGGGCCTACAGTCAACTGAAAAGCAGGTTTACTGGGGATCTTGATGTGATATTGTGCTATTTTATTTTGTTTTTGATAAAAAAAAAGTTAATGAATTAATTTAACATAGGGACTGCATAATCTTATTTTATGAAAATGGTTGCGTAGTTATAGATACACCTCCGATCTTATCTGAGATCTGTTTATTTCTATTTATCTGCATCGCTATTATTTAATGAAAAATAAAATGTATTAAGTTGGAGCCGGGATACGGACTGAGACGCAACCAGAGAAAGGCGACAGAGACAGTGCTGCGGCTGGTGATTTTGAAATTAAAATCATATCCAAAGTTGATTCCTCATTAAGATAAGCCAGTTATTCAAAAGGGTATGTAAGAAAATATATTTTCTTTAGTTTTGTAAAATATAAGTGCCGTTGACAGCTTTGAGGATCAAAAGTCAAGCTGTGACACCCCTCCCAGTCTGGTCAAGAAGCAGACTGCGAGAGGTGTCATGTGTTGTGGGCTGATAGCGTAGAGTTTAGGCTCAGTGGTCTGTGGTTCAACAGATTGGGGTTCGATCCCAACTGTGGCCGAGTTGCCTTAAATGTTTTTTTTATTTTTTATTACATTATAGTTTTGTGGTAATGTGGCCTTTTTGTCAAGTTTATTGCATGTTGTTTTCTAATTTTGGATTTTCTTTATTTTTGAACTTATTTACTTGTTTTCATTTTTGTGTGTTGCATGTGTTTTTTTCTGATTTTGTTTGGAGGTCACATTACCACTCACACCTGGACACACCCACAGCAGCGGCACAGGTGTTCCCTATCAGCCAAGCAGCGGACACTGATAAAAAGACAGCTGTTTTGTTGGCGGAGAGGCCCTGGACATGGGAAGACAGAGACCGGACATGGAGAGCCGAAGCCGGACTTGAGAAGGGTCTAACAGAGTGGGTGAGGGAGAAGCAGCAGGAGATTTCTAGCGACCGGTTGCCGCAGGCGCACTGAAGCGGGCATACTGTAGCGAGGCGCTGAGCCGCCCTGGAGCGAGACAGGATGGAGACCAGCGCAATGGAGACTGGCGCAATGGAGACAGGCGCAATGGAGAGCGGCGCATTGGGGAGCGGCGCAGAGGCACGCTGGCGAGAGGACCGCGTGTTGGAGAAGACCTCACTGGTGCCAGCTATGCTGGCGAGGCCCACACGCGCAGCATGCTGAAGAGAGGACCGTGTGTTGGAGAAAGGACTGCGCCCTCCATCGTGCCAGCTAGAGCGCATCTTAGGACTATTCCATTGACTCTGCTGCTCCTGATGCCCTGCATTTTTATCTTTCTCTTTTTTTTTAATCCCTTCCTTTTAACTTATTTTTTTAGCAACCATTTTTAGCGAGCTCGTCTTTTAAGTAAATTATTGAACTTTTAATCTAATAAAAGTTTTAAAGCTCTGCTCACAATCGCCGCAGTCTGTTTTGTTTTATGGGTTTTTGTAAGATGATCGCACCTCTCGGGTGCCACATAGACACCCTGTCTGTAAGAAGGAGCGCTACCGCAGGTCATTCGTTCCTGCTGCATCCAGACTCTATAATAATGCACTATATCAACAATAACTCCTGTAAAAACCACTGTGCAGCTACATTATAGTTTTGTATTTATTGACTGTGAACAATATGCTGTGCAATATGTTGAATGTGAAATATTTCTCCACCTGTATATAAGCCATCCGGATTGTACATATCTTTATTTCTTATTTTTTTTATTTCCTATTTTTGTTTTGTTTTTCATTGTGTGTGATACATGTACACTTGCACCTTAATCCTATTTATCTTGATATACTGTATATACCTGGATATACGGTATATATATTGCTTATTCTTAATGCACCTTTTTCCTCCATGTTTGCACCTTCAGTAACTTCTATGCCAATATGTGACGAGTGAATTTCTCCGCTGTGAGATCAATAAAAGCTCATCTAATCACATCTAATCCAATCTAAATAAATACATAAATATATACATGTTCAATAAATAAATAAGCATTCAATTAATTACCCCCAATATATGGTTAAATAATATGTTCTCATAATAAATCATTTATTTAAAAAATGCTGTTATGTTCCTTTTTTGTAAAGATGCTTTTAAAATGCTTAAAGCTACAGTGTGTAATTTTCAGCGACATCTAGCGGTCAGACGGGTATAGATTTAATGTAGACTTTAGATAATAAATATACCGTTATTTTTTCTACGTCGTTGTGACGTTTTGGTGAGCTGCTTTGCATGGTGATATAAACAGACGAAGTAATTGTAGTCATTAGTTTAACAGCGAGATTGTGTTCGCTGGAAGAATATATATTCCCCGTTTACAGAGTCCAAGTCATTTTTGTGGCACGGGGGTTACAAGGCGAGGAAGAGGGAGGAAGAGGGCGAGGGCGGCAGGCAGGGTGGGCGTGCAGCTAGGGCCAGGCGAGGGAGGGGTGCCAGCGGGGTGAGAGCAGAGGAGGAAAGGCTTGAAGATCTCCAAAGGAGCCGGAGAGAAGTAACCGAGGTATATATCCAGAAAATTATTTTACAGAAAATTACTGAATCATTACCTGTGAAACGTCAGGGACGTTGCTGAATAAGTATACTGGAGAGTAACAGCATCATCACGCAGCATGTTATTGTTTTAGACAGGTCTGAGCATCCTGTACTCCAAAAACTGCAGTGATATTAGACAATTGTGTGTGTAGGATTAATTACCTGTCCAAGAGAAAACTGGCAACTTGAGCGTCACTTTGAAAACCTTTTTCCTCCATCAGTGACTTCCATCGTGTAAATGCCGTGCCAATGTTGATCCGTGTTTTTTGTCGTTTCTTGTCACGCTTGCGTTTATTCTCGTCGTGTTTCCGCTTCTTAGATGACGGGGGTTCGGTGTCCGCCGCTTTTCGTTGTGATACAGAGTAGGCATGATCCTCCATTCGTCTGATGTTTGGCCACACAGTGCCAAACAGTTTGCAAAGTCACTCACGCCTGCCGCCTTGTTCACCTTTCTTGTTACTGAGGCGCAGTATACCTGCTTCTTCTTCTTCTTTGGTTTCAGGCAGACTAAACGCTTCTCAGGCATAATACTGCCATCTACTGTTCAGTACCGTCTCAGTTAATCTCTCTCAACTTGCCGTAGTTACTTTCGAGCGTAATGGGAGATCTCGCAATCGCTAGTTTGTTGCCTCTGCGCTTGCCATAGCGCAAAGATGTCAGCCTCCATGGCTGCGAGACCCGCTCCTATGTAATTATAAATAACGAATTCTAAGGCAACGCAAATATTAAGGTTAAAAGGCTGAGCTCGTAGGTGATGATAAATAACATAGTTATGTATAATATATTAAATTTCTGACTTTATATGCCTGTAATTATTACACACTGTAGCTTTAACTGTTTTTATTTTTATTTCAAAAAATCACTAGATTTTAAAAACACTCACAGTTTTTAAAGGTATTATACCACGTAAATTCTCTAATATTGGCCTGTATTCCAATAGCGGCCGGACTCTAACATTGGCGGTCTCTCGCTGTCAGAGGAGGTAAATAATGGCCGTCTCTAATACAGGCCGGGGCTATAAACGTTTTTTCTGGGCATACCTCAACATTATACTTGTGGTAGTAAGTAACATACAAGTACCACAGCCCTGCGCAGCTGGGCGACAAAGCCCCTGACTGCTGCCCGTCTCTTGCCGAGGAAGAAGGAGCAGAACAGACAACAGAACAGGAGGAGCTCCACGAGTGATGAGGAGATTAAAGGGAGAGATGAAGAGGAGGAGGAAACTGAGGAGGAGAATTAAACAGAATTGGATTTTTTTTTTTTTACTTCAAACCAAGCGAGAACATGGTAACTGTACTTTTCAATAAATGAACCTAGTGTTTTATAGGTTCAAATAGACACAAAATCTCATTTTATTCATTCCACTGGTAGTCTGTTTTGCTCAAATAGCAATAGAGGCCTGTCTCTAATTCTGGCCTCTATCCAATAAAGGCCTGGACCGCGATGCACTTGAGTGAAATAAAGGCCCGGGGCCTATATTAGAGAATTTACGGTATATATATATAGAAACTAAAACGCTCGGATCTTTCTGTCATTTTGTGTGCGTGTGTGGCATCTGCAATGTTTTCGTTAAATATTCAAATAAATAAGATGGACTTTAAACTAGCAGACACGTTTGAATTTTTGCCATTTAAATTCTTTATTTAATTTTAAAAACGAAAGAAATAGAAATGGGTTTTTTTTGTCATGATCTTGGCGCTGATGGTTTTGTTTTTTCCTTTGCTCCTTGCTCCCCTGTCTAATTGGTTCTGCGGCTGATTATCGCCGATCATTTTCACCTGGTTCCTCTACTATTTAAGTTGTGTGTTTGCCTCCCATCAGCGCCAGGTTATTTGTGTGTTTTGGTGAGATGTTTCCTAGCTTTCTTTAGTCTCTCTGCTTCCCTGATTATGACCAGTTTTCTGTCCTGTGGTTCAGCGGCGTCTGCTGCTCGCTCTCTAGAAACTCTGTGGGCGTGGCCGCCGCAACTGCGGTCAAAGCTCCGCGAACGGACTGAACTTTGAATCAAGTCAGTGACTTTGCTCCAAGTCGCATTCAGCTCCACATCCAGTCTCTGGCCTGTATTCTCCTATCCATGCAGAGATCAGCCCCGCAGCAGACGAGCTGTCCCGCGCACCTGTTTTGATTAATAAACGCTTTGAACTTTCCCACTGCCTGTCTCGCCTTGAATTCTGGGTCCAAAATTCTGAGATCATTACAGAATAACGGACCCATCGGCAGACGGGCAGTGGCGAAATGATGTGGATCAAAGTATTTCCCGGCTAGAATCAGTGCCTGATTCTAGCCGGCCCCGCTTCGTGATAGTCCAGCCTGCTATGATAGTCCAGCTTCTCTTGAACCGCGTCTGTCCCCTCCTGAAGCGTTTAAAGGGGATCCTGATCAATGCAGAGCCTTCCTGACTCAGTGCGAAATTCATTTTGAATTACAGCCCACTGCGTTTCCTTCTGATTGAGCCAAGGTGGCCTATGTAATCTCTCTGTTAGCGGGAAAGGCCAAATTATGGGGAACGTCAGAGTGGTTGAATAATCCTGAACTCTGCAGCTCTTATAATAATTTTTCTTTGGAAGTAATCAGAGTTTTTTGCCCAGTATTCTCCTATCCCTGCAGAGATCTGCCCCGCAGCAGACCTGTTGGTGTTTAATAAACGTTTTGAACTTTCCCACTGCCTGTCTCGCCTCGAATTCTGGGTCCAATATTCTGATTATCATTACATTTTTACAGGTTTGCTTAAAAAGATTTATATAGTAGCCCATAATATAATAGTGAAACATAAAGTCAGGAAAATGTCTCATAGAAAATGTTTTTTATTTGCATTTCAAATCAATATATTACTGATAGCAAATGACATGTATCTCTTGGCCCTGGGAATATTACATGCCAGTCGCTGCTCCATTCAAGGCTACAACCTCATCGTTGTCTTGGAAAAACCGATGTGTAGACATTTACCCTCTTGTTCTCTGACAATAGAGTTCAAGCACCGCTATAGTAGTAGCGACATTCCTGCATTAAGTGGTTTGCTTAATTAATTGGTGATGTTTAGAACAGGATGACATACAAAAGAGGAACCCATTATATCCAGATTACGTTCTGGTCATACGTGGTTAAATAGTACATGATTTAAAATGGGAATAAACCGGATTAGCTCACTGACTTGCGCGTTGATCACATAACTATGTTCTTCTCTCCAAAACACACAGCTGCACCGCAGGCTTTGGAAGAAAAATCCAAACCGTCACGGCGGGGCGGTGCTGATCCCCGCAATATTAACCCTTCATTTCGTATTGATGATTAAAAGTATTTATAACTATATTATTTTACAGTACAGTACAGTAGTTAACATTTATACCGTACTTTTATTTGTTAAACAAATGCTTGGGCCTGTATAAAGTTTTTATTCCCTGATTTCAATGTTGTATGGAGTATTTCATTGTATGATAACTCTAAAAAAAAAAAAAGGTTTCTACTTCACGTATTTCACCTATCGCGGGTTCTTTTTGGAATGTAACCTCCGAGATAAACGAGGGTTCACAGCCATCCCTGACAACAGTTTAGAAACGCCGCTATTCATCGCGGCAGCAAGCAGCATTCTTGCATAATGTGCCCAAAAAGCCTGGGGGTTGGGCCTTTCATGCTTGTTGTATCAGGCATCATAGCGTCCTTTTCCAGATCAAACTGAAAATTTTACCAGCTAGATGATAATAAAAATAACAAAAATAGTATAACAATACGCCTATTATTATCAGAGTAAGATATTGAGGCTGTAGAATGATAATCCCTATGGTCTAATGTAATTCCTTGGAAAGGTGGAGCGCACATCAGCTGATCTAAATAAAAGAAAGACACCATAAAGTCAAACAGCATAATAGGCTAGTATCCGTAATATATATAAATAAGTTAAATAAGTTATTGTACAATTTCTGATATCATAGGCCATCAAGTGATAAAAAAAAAAAAAAGAAAAACATTTAAGGTAACATTAATAACTTGACCACAGCTGGGACCGAACCCTTAACCTTTGGAATTGCAGACCATTCACCCTACCCTCTACGCTAATCTGACTCATGGGACGCCGAAATGGACTCAACCTGCCACCTAGTGGCTATAGTAGTCACATGTTTTTCACACAATATGTGAAACACGCGGAGCGTGAGTGAGTGTCCATTTCCAACCAGCGCCCACTGTAGAATTCACGATGACATCACAGTTCTAAAGTGGGTGTGGCTTCTCTAACCGAATGTTATGACCTCATTATGGAAAATTACCAGAGAGGAACCCACAGAATGGATTGTTCAGTCAGGCTCAGTGAGCATTAGCATTCAGTGTTAAAACCATAAGTAAAAAAAAAGTATAGATCTTGATTTAATATCTTCTTCTACTATACTTGTTCTACTTAAAAGGTATAGATTTTATGTCTTATTCTAAAACAAGAGTGAAAAAAACTATAAAGTTAAAAATAATTTAATGAATATGTTCATAAATATAGATAAAAAGTGCTAGAAATCTTTAAAACTTTGAAATAAGCGATTGTTTTCAGTGACAGATTAAACAACCAATAGCTGGCACAGGCTGAGATTTTGCTCAGAGAGCTCACAGCTGACGGTTGTTTCCACTAATAGCCTGGAAAATGTTGTCAAATTTGATGAAGAATCTTGGCAATCGATAAGAAATAACAATGTTAAAATAGTTTCCTAAAATATATCATTCAAAATGGTAAATCTGTTTTGTTAAATCTCTGAAAGCTTCCCTTGTGAGCAACTGAATCCGGAAAATTCCCAGTTTAGCTTCTTGTAGCATCAGAGCATCGGTGAGTGGTCGCACGCACTCAGCTGTTGGCTCAGTAAATTCACTGAAATTTGGCTAAAATACCTAGTAACTTACGGAAGCCGTATTGCATTCACCAAAGAAAAAAAGATCTGACAACTTATCTCATAATTAC
>JAGKQL010000004.1:29898323-29952462 GCA_018398635.1 Cyprinodon brontotheroides | reverse complement strand
AATGAATTATCTCTTATACACATGCTCAGAACAAGAATACCAGCCTGCTATCAAATGTAAATGGTCAATGTCATTCTTCTTTTACTTTTACTGTCAGGTAATGTGCAACCAAATCCAGGTCCAACTTTCAATAATTTTGACACACCAGAAGAGTTCAAAACCAGATCAGGTTTTGGTATTTTACATATTAACTCTTGCAGTCTCTTGCCTAAGATAGACCTGATTAAAATCTGGATTTAATCTACCAATATGGATATCAAAGTCTTGACGGAAACGTGGTTAAACAAATCCATTACAAATAAAAATATTTCAATCTGAAAAACTCACACAGAGAGAAAAGATAATTAGAAGAATTTATTGATAAGAAAGTATAGTCTTTGGCGCTCAGACCTCGGCAGGAACATTCATGCTGAATTTGTTGACTACTGCTGGGACAGATCGGAAGCCCTTCTGCGCCTGGCGAGGAGGAGGACTTGCATGTCTTTACTTACGGCCAGGAATGGGGCCGGTTGGGCGGAAGGCTGAGAGATGAATCGCGAGGAGGTAGGAGGGAGGCTCGTTAAGACATCTGAGCAGAGTCTAGGTTGGAGCCTGGCAATATACCCTTGGAGTGTAACGCGGAAGAAGGAGATGAGAGCGGCTAGACGGGGAGCTTCTCCGAGCGGGGAAAATTGAATTGTCGTCTGAATCGAAATCCGACATTGCGATTGCAGGATAGCGGCTGGGGTGAGATTTGAGGGAGTTTATAAAGTGGAAGCAGGACGCTGATTGGGCTTCGTGGTGGAGTAGTTCAAAGCTGATTGGCTCGCTCGGAGACGGATCGGCTTCGGAAACGTGGTTAAACAAATCCATTACAAATAAAAATATTTCCTTAGAAGGTTGCAATGTTTTTCTCTGTGATCGCCTTAAGAAAGGTGGCGGTGTTGCCATCTATGTAAAGAGCAATTTTCATGTCACACTTTTATCCTCTGTATCTATTTCTTAAACGATTGTGTTTCTAGCCCTAAAAATTTAATTCACTAAGTCTCAGAATATAACAGTTATAGGGGGTAACGACCACCTTCTGCTGTCTGTGATGCACTTCCAAATTTAAACAAATATCTAGCTGACCTAAATAACAATGAATTTGTTTTATTGGGAGATTTAAATCTGAACTGGCTGACAGCATCTTATGATAATATAAAAACTTCACTGTGATTCTTTAAATAGAACCCAGTTAATAAACTACCCCACTAGACCCAATAACAAACGCCCGTCAAAATCACCACTTCTTGACTTAATTATGACAAATTCTCTGCATAAATATACAGGGACAGGAGTTTTTGCAAATGATCTTAGAAATCATTGTGCTGCAGGTATAGTTAGAAATCTCAAGTTACCAAAATCTAAGCCACATATTTTGATCAAAAGAGATTTAAAAACACTTAATTGAGCAATCTTTTGTTCATGATTTGATACTTTTTAACAGGAATTATGAAGAATTTTTAAGACTAATAAATAAACATGCTCCTGTATGTAAAATTAGGGTGAAGGGGAGAAATAATCCTTTGTTTTCCCCAGCTATTGGGGCTGTGCTTAAACAAAGAGATGCAGCTTGAGCTAGTGCAAGAAAATACCATACTGAGGAGAGCTACATTATCAATTAAGATAGCAAAGTCAGAATATTTCCTTGCCAAAATCACAAAAAAATTAAATTTTGTTTTGGGCCTTATAGCTGCAAGGTGTCTAAGAGAGAGAGGCGTTGTTTATAATATTATGGAGTGTTTGGGATAAACTAAATAGGTACTCAGGGTTTGACGTTAAGGATTTTTAGAAACTATTTTTACTTGCCCATTATAATGTTTGATAAATATAGTTCCTAATATTAATTTTGTATAGATATCTATCAATGAAACATGTTTGTTTTTGATATGTTTTTCAGTTTTTCAGTAAGTTTACAGGTTCCTGGTGTGTACAGGTAAAAGCCAGTCAATAATAATGAACTCAAGCCTACACTACCGTGTTAACATGCTTTTCAATCCTTCCCTACACATTCTTTTCAAACTAAACTTTTGCTTTACACTGTTGTGTGCTTGAAAACTGCATTGTAATGTAAAAAAATAAAATAAAAAAGAAGAAACTTGACAGGTAAAAAACTTAAGATAAATCACAAGACAGAAGAATAGAAAAGCCATCTGGCGGAAAATCCTGAGGCTTTTTCAAAACCTTGTGAGAATGTGTGCAAAACAACAAAAATGGCGCCGGCAACACTTGTGGGTCCTTTTTTAAGCGAATGTCGGGATTTTAAAGTAATTTTTGGTGATAAATAATTTTTTTTGCGATCATTGCACTTGCCCGGGAGGGCAAATGCATTGAATTAGAGAAGAGAACTACACCACTAAAAAAAAAAGATCCCCAGTAATGATGAACTCCATGATATATGGGCAAGATGTGTTGAGAAAACCCAAACATATCAATATCACCTTAAAATGTTTTTTCTAAGAGAGTAGGAAACCGGAGCACCCGGAGAAAAGCCTAAAATCGAGTTAAACCTAAAATAGATGTGGTTTCAAATATAAAAAAGGAAACCGGGGCACCTGGAGAAAACCACTTACCCACTGTGGCATTTTACCCCATCCCTAAGTAAACCCTAAAATATACTAATCTAACTAAATAAAAAAATCTATGAGTGATTGTGTGTGTGATTGTGTTTTTGTGTGTAGTTTATAAAAGCCAAGGGTGAACCAGCAGCTCTTCCAGGGTGGGTCGATTCAGAGGGTGAAGCTCCAGACATTTATTCAAAAAATCTTTGGCTTCTTTTGAAAGCCTTTTGCTGAACCGTAGCTGCTTTAAATGTAATTTCTTGGTTTCAAATGACTTCTTGTGTGTCAAGTCAAACAGGACCACTCCTATCTGCCACACTGTTATGGGTCCAGATGTATAGTTAGCGTGCATGAACCAGTCCAGTGGGGCTTGATTGAATTCATTACAATAATCTAAATGTGGTCTTCCTTCACCAAAGCTGCTTAACCCAAAGTCTTTGAGGTAGATTTGTGGCTCTTCTGAGTCCGTCTTAATTAGGATATTATCCAATTTAATGTCTCTGTGGAAGATGTTTTTGTTTTTTAGATGAATGGCTGCTTTCACCAGCTGTTTTAATATGACCTTTGCCTCCTTGTTCTTGAGGGGACGTTTGAGGTCTTTGAGGTAACCTGCGAGGTCATTACAAGGCATGGGTCTCTCCATCACCAAAATCACCTCCTTGCCCAGGTCATACCAGTCAAACAACGACACCACGAATGACTGCTCCACTGTTTCATCCATCAGTTTAAACATGATGGCTACCTCCAGTGGGAGCTCTCTACCGTTCTCATCTCTATGTTTCAATACCACATTTTGGATGTGTTTGATGGCCACAGGTGAGTTATCCTTATCGATAGCACTGCAAAGACAGATACAGAGCCTCTGTCTACCAGTTTATTCAGCTCAACATATTTTTCCTGAAATTTAGCTTTTTCGAGGTCCGCTTTTGAGGGCTCAGCTATCCTTTTCCTTTGGTTCTCATATTCAGGTCCACCTGTCTGTACTGGACTCTGAACTCTGTTGTTCCCTGTTGTTGCCGCTGTCTGTGCTGTACTCCAATGGGGAGGAAGATGAATCTGTAATTGGGTCCTCATCAAGGTGTTTGGTCTTCATCTTTTTCTTGGCTGGCAGTGCTGGATCTTCACTTGATGTTCCTAGCTCTTCACTTTCCCTCCTCCTTTTCTGGGTCTGGCAGCTTGTTGAGGGTTCTGCTATCTCAGAAACTATGCTTGTTTTACTTTGGTTCTCATATTCAGATCTTTCCTTTGGTTGACAGACTGTACCGGACTCTGAAATCTGTTGTCTCGTGGTGCTGTAGCTGTCTGTGCTGTAATCCAATGGGGAGGAAGATGAATCTGTAATTGGGTTCTCATCAAGGTGTTTGGTCTTCATTTTTTTCTTGGCTGGCAGTGCCAGATCTTCACTTGATATTCCTAGCTCTTCACTTTCCCTCCTTTTCTGGGTCTGGCAGCTTGTTGAGGGTTCTGCTATCTCAGAAACTATGCTTGTTTTACTTTGGTGGTTCTCACATTCAGATCTTCTCTTTGGTTCTTCGTCTGAATTGTTTTCTGAACTCTGAGGTCTCATCCTGGTGTTACTATCTTGATTTGTCGACATGAATGAAGGTTATTTTTTTCTTTCTTTTTCGCTGTGGTTTTGAAGTTGTTGCCTGTTGCCCTTCTAGACAAACTGTGGGCTGAGTGGGGTTGGCTGGTGTTTAAGTAATGTTGGAACAGGGGCGGGTTCTTTTAGAATTCACGATGACATCACAGTTCTAAAGTGGGCGTGGCTTCTCTAACTGAATGTTATGACCTCATTATGGAAAATTACCAGAGAGGAACCCACAGAATGGATTGTTCAGTCAGGCTCAGTGAGCATTAGCGTTCAGTGTTAAAACCACAAGTAAAAAAAAAAAGTATAGATCTTAATTTAATATCTTCTTCTACTATACCTGTTCTACTTAAAATGTATAGATTTCATGTCTTATTCTAAAACAAGAGTGAAAAAAAACTCTAAAGTTAAAAATAATTTAATGAATATGTTCATAAATATAGATAAAAAGTGCTAGAAATCTTTAAAAACTTTGAAATATGCCTTAAGCGATTGTTTTCAGTGACAAATTAAACAACCAATAGCTGGCACAGGCTGAGATTTTGCTCAGAGAGCTCACAGCTGACGGTTGTTTCCACTAATAGCCTGGAAAATGTTGTCAAATTTGATGAAGAATTTTGGCAGTCGGTAAGAAATAACAATGTTAAAATAGTTTCCTAAAATATATCATTCAAAATGGTAAATCTGTTTTGTTAAATCTCGGAAAGCTTCCCTTGTAAGCAACTGAATCCGAAAAATTCCCAGTTTAGTTTCTTGTAGCATCAGAGCATTAGTGAGTGATCGCACGCACTCAGCAGTTGGCTCAGTAAATTAACTGAAATTTGGCTAAAATACCTAGTAACTTACGGAAGCGTATTGCATTCACCAAAGAAAAAAATTCTGACAACTTATCTCATAATTACGAGATCAGTATCTCATAATTATGAGATCTTGATCTCAATAATTACAACATATTATCTCATAATTACGAATATAAGATGTCATAATTATGAGATAATATGTGATATTTAGGAGATCAGGAAGGACAGTCATTGCTGATCTCCACTACATGAAACGTGAACAATGAGTGGGTTGTTGGATTTAATATGCTTTTATTTCCTTTTAGGTATGTGATAGAGGTCTGCGCAGGACAGATTTTCCAGTCCCGCTCCCACAAAGAATTATGATTTTCAGTCCTGCTCCCACCCGCACCTGTAATAGTTTGTCCTGCTCCCGCCCGCAATTCCTGCATGATCCCAACGTTCGCCTATGTGTGTTAGAACAATAGATGAAAGACTGATTCGAGCACTAATCATGGTCAAACAGTTAATTCTGCACGTACATGGAATAATATGATATAATATATATGTAATAATATTTCAGTTTAAAACTCTCATCTAAGTCTAGTAAAACTCAACTAAACTAAACTACTATGTACAAAGAGGAAGGGAAGCATGGCTGAAAACCATATTACATTATATTATATATCATATTTTAGATGGATTTTGTGTTTGAAACCAAAGTTTATCTGGAAGAATTTAGGATATGAACAAATTAGCTTTTCACTAATTTTAAAGAAATTGCAATGTTTTCAGACCAATTCACAATGCAAATCCATGAGGTGAACGAAACATTATTTGGCCAACTAATGTTTTTTTGAATTATTTGCTTAATCAAGAACAAAAACACCTTTAGTCAAATTATTCTTTACCCTCTTTGAAATAGCTAGCAGCGAATAGACATCAGGATTCCACTACATGACTCATGGTCATACTTGGTAATGGAAATGTAATGAGCATCTGAGGAACACATAAACACTAATGTTATATCAGTGTTTAACCCTTAGTTAATAAAGCTTGTCCAAGCTTAAGCAACAGCTCAACACATATTCCTGTAGCATAGCGTAGCATGCAGTCAATTCTTTAGGGTCAATTAGCGTTGTCTTTACTCAGCAGTAAACACGTGATATGATTAGCATCATCAAAAGGCATATTGTTTGTTCTGTCCCTGCAGCGTCTCATCTGACGACCTATGGATCTTCTATAGTTCGTCGTTCCTGACGGCTGACCGCCCTCGATCCTGACGGCTGACCGCCCTCGATCCTGACGGCTGACCGCCCTCGTTCCTGACGGCTGATCGCCGACGTCCCTGTCTAGGGACCGTCGTCATCACTGCCTGCTGAAAACCGCCAGCTCTTGCCAGACACTGTTGTCCCTTCCTGCAAGCCGCCATCGGCTCATTCTGCTTGCTACTGTCGACCCTGACTGCTGGCCGCCACCGGCCCTGTCAGCTACCACCGCGGCCTGCTAGCCATTTCTCCTACATGCTAGCTGTTATCTCTGCTTGCTAAACAACATCTCATCATACTACTTTGTCAAAATTCCAGACTTGGATCAGATAAGTAAATTGAGACTTTTTCTGATATTGCTCTTAGGTGTTTACACCTTTGAAAATGCACCAAAGTCTTCTGAGGATTTGTATAATAACTCAGCTCACTCCTTCAAGAATTACTCCAGATTCATGGACACTCGATGAGACAATTTGGACTCCTTCAGATGTTATTACTCACTAGCATGACTTAAATCATATACCAACTAATAACGTAGTTCACTTAATGTGCTTGTCTGTTTTAAGGAACTGTTTTGTGTTAAATGAATTATCTCTTATACACATGCTCAGAACAAGAATACCAGCCTGGTATCAAATGTAAATGGTCAATGGAAAAGACTCCTTCTTCTTTTACTTTTACTGTCAGGTAATTTGCAACCGAATCCAGGTCCAACTTTCAATAATTTTGACACACCAGAAGAGTTCAAAACCAGATCAGGTTTTGGTATTTTACATATTAACTCTCGCAGTCTCTTGCCTAAGATAGACCTGATTAAAATCTGGATTGAATCTACCAATACGGATATCAAAGTCTTGACGGAAACGTGGTTAAACAAATCCATTACAAATAAAAATATTTCTTTAGAAGGTTGCAATGTTTTTCTCTGTGATCGCCTTAAGAAAGGTGGCGGTGTTGCCATCTATGTAAAGAGCAATTTTCATGTCACACTTTTATCCTCTGTTTCTATTTCTAAACGATTTGTGTTTCTAGCCCTAAAAATTGAATTCACTAAGTCTCAGTATATAACAGTTATAGGGGGTAACGACCACCTTCTGCTGTCTGTGATGCACTTCCAAATTTAAACAAATATCTAGCTGACCTAAATAACAATGAATTTGTTTTATTAGGAGATTTAAATCTAGACTGGCTGAGAGCATCTTCAGAAAGCTTAAAAACTTTCTGTGATTCTTCAAATATCACCCAGTTAATAAACTACCCCACTCGACCCAATAACAAACGCCCGTCAAAATCACCACTTCTTGACTTAATTATGACTAATTCTCTGCATAAATATACAGGGACAGGAATTTTTGCAAATGATCTTAGAAATCATTGTGCTGCAGGTATAGTTAGAAATCTCAAGATACCAAAATCTAAGCCACGTATTTTGATCAAAAGAGATTTAAAACACTTGAAACACTTGAAACACTAGAAAGGGGGCAGTTGGGAGAACATTTGCCAATATATGTGATCACATGGGACAATGTGGAATTTCAACCATTCCCGTACAATTACAGCCTGGTCTGATGCCCATCCAAGGATAATATCCCATTTCATTGCTCCTTACTCTCCTTTTCTCAACCCCATTGAGGAGTTTTTCTTAGCCTGGAGATGGAAGGTATTTGACCATCGTCCACATGACCAAATGTCTCTCCTAGATGCAATGGATGCTGCATTTCAAGACATCACAGCTGAACACTGCCAGGGGTGGATAAGGCATGCAAAAAGATTCTTCTTACGATGCCTTGGCAGAGAAGATATCAGGTGTGATGTGGATGAGAACATGTGGCCAAATGCAGAACAGAGTAAATTGAATTTTATAATTTTTTTATTTTTCCGGTTTTCTAATTGTATATCTTGCAGTAATTTCCTTTTGCAAATAAAATATTTATACTGCAGCAATTCTGTCTCTGTCTTTTGTTTCATAAAATGTAAATTCTATAAAGCTACTTTCTGCAGCAAATGAAAACAAAATGCATGTGTAAAACAGAGGTGTGTCTTTGTACAGTTACTCTCTATTGTATAAGGGCACCTAACACATCTAAAAGAATGCATTTTCTGTCATTTCAGCTGATGATAGTGTTTTTTCTGTCATTGTGTTATGATTGACTAAATGTTCCTGTTGGAAGAGAACACGTGTTAGTGTTTTGATTAATTATGTGATTTTGAAACATGTTTGCAGTGTTTTGTTAGACATGGTGTGTCGTGTTAGTGTGTTATTGTGTTTTGAAAATTAGTTTTGGAGTTTAGTTTACAATGTGTGAATTTGAACATGAAATTAACTGTTTCTCCAATTGTGTGTTTTAGGTGTGTTGGTGCATTAAGAGTTTAGGAAACCTGTTAAATGTATTGAAAACTGTGTCATAGCGATTTTAAAAAACTGTAATCCCAAGTGGGGTCACGAGGGATGCTGGTGCCGATCTCCAGCTGTCTACGGGCGAGAGGCGGGTCCACCCTGGACAGCTGTTTTATCCCGTGCATTACCTTGGATAATATCAGATGTGATGTTGACAAAAACATGTGGCCTAACCTGAAGATCGCAGAAATTGGATAATGCATTGTTGTGCTTTTTATTTTTTTTAGTTCCCCCAATTTTTATCTGGACTTGTTGCTGTTGTTTTTTCGTTCAGTCTTGTGTCTTTCATGGATATTTTTTTCACTGTTATAAATACTGTAAAACTTTCTGTTCTATCAAACCGTGTTTCTTCTGTACCTCCTGCAGTAATCTGTAAAGAGAAAAAAAACAATTTTGCTTTTTACCGGAAGTCTTTTGAATGTGAACAGTATTGTATATGTGGATATACAGTTACCAACCTATAATTTTTGTGTAAAAATGGTGGAATGCATGTTTTGCATGTAAAAACCTGTAAAACTGAAACATAAATGTAGTTTTTCTAATGTCAACAACAACCAGTATTTTGAAACCTGGTGTACTTAGATTGACTGCATGTACTTTGTGAAGTGAAAACAAATGTCATTCTTTGACAGAATAATTTAAAAAAAGATAGTGTGTAAAGAGCTAAATGTGTTCTATTTTGAAATGAGGAGTTAGGATGTATTTAACAAAATGTGTTTCTGAGAAGAAAATGATCCATTTGGCCAGTTGTGTTTTTTAGGTGTGAGTCTTTGTTAAGAGTTTAGAAAAAATATCTGAAGCATGCATAAGCACTTTTTAGCAACTGAAAAAAATTGTAATGTCTCTCAATTAAATCTCTCCATCTCCACAGATAGATTTATTCCCAGTAAAACCAGTAGCTATATACACTATATTGCCAAAAGTATTTGCTCACCTGCCTTGACTCACATATGAGCTTAAGTGACATCCCTGCTCCTAATCCATAGGGTTCAATATGACGTCGGTCCACCCTTTGCAGCTAGAACAGCTTCAACTCTTCTGGGAAGGCTGTCCACAAGGTTTAGGAGTGTGTTTATGGGAATTTTTGACCATTCTTCCAGAAGCGCAACATTTGTGAGGTCGCACACTGATGTTGGACGAGAAGGCCATAGCTCTCAGTCTCCGCCTAATTCATCCCAAAGGTGTTCTATCAAGGGGTTGAGGTCAGGACTCTGTGCAGGCCAGTCAAGTTCATCCACACCAGACTCTGTCATCCATGTCTTTATGGACCTTGCTTTGTGCACTGGTGCACAGTCATGTTGGAAGAGGAAGGGCCAGCTGAAACTGTTCCCACAAAGGTTGGGAACATGGAATTGTCCAAACTGTCTTGGTACATGCTGAAGCATTCAGTTCTTCCTTTCACTGGAACTAAGGGGCCAAGCCCAGCTCCTGAAAAAACAACCCCACACCACTAAATCCCCCTCCACCAAACTTTACACTTGGCACAATGCAGTCAGACCAAGGTACCGTTCCACTGGCAACCGCCAAACCCAGTTTCCGCCCATCAGATTGCCAGATGGAGTAGCGCGCGATTCGATGCACTCCAGAGTTTGAAAACCACTGCTCTAGAAGTCCAGTCTGCGTGCTTTACACCAATCGCGAAGCCACGCTTTGCATTGCACTTGGTGATGTATGGCTTGGATGCAGCTGCTCGAATTTCATGGAAACCCATTCCATGAAGCTCTCTGCGCACTGTTCTTGAGCTAATCTGAAGGCCACATGAAGTTTGGAGGTCTGTAGTGATTGACTCTGCAGAAAGTTGGCGACCTCTTCGGCGACTTCATGCGCGCTGCCAGCATCCGCTGACCCCGGCTCGCGCCAGTTTACGTGGCCTACCACTCTCGTGGGGGCTGAGTTGCTGTGGATTTCCCAAACACTTCCATTTTCTTATAATACAGCTGACAGTTGGCTGTGGAATATTTAGGAGCGAGGGGGGAAATTTCACGACTGGATTTGTTGCACAGGTGGCATCCTATCACAGTTCCGCGCTGGAATTCACTGAGCTCTGTAGTGATTGACTCTTCTTTCACAAATGTTTGTAAAACAGTCTGCATGCCTAGGTGCTTGAATTTATACACCTGTGTATGCATGGAAGTGATTGGAACACCTGATTCCAATAATTTGGATGGGTGAGCAAATACTTTTGGCAATATAGTGTATGTACACAACCTGCTTTAATTAAGAACAGGTGATGATAACAAAATCTTCTTTTGTAAAATAAATATTTAGTTTGGAGCTAAAAATTTAGTTTGCAAATAAAATATTTGGTCTGTTAAATAAATATTTAGCTCAAAATTAAATATTTAGTTTGCTAAAAAAATATTTAGATCCCGATTAAATAGTTATTTAACAAACTAAATATTAAGCTCAAAACTAAATATTAATTGGTAAAATATATATTTAGTTTTTTAAATAAATATTTAGCTCCAAACTGAATATTTAATTTGTTGAATAAATATTTAGAACCAAATTAAATATTAATTTAACAAACTAAATGTTTAGCTCAAAACTAAATAATAAGTTTGTAAATTAGATATTCAATTTATAAAATACTTTTTTTTAGCTCCAAACTAAATATTTATTTCACAGAGTAAGATTTTTATAAATGAATGACATGGTGAAAAAATTACTTGGAAAAAGTTAATCCCCTAATTTTTCTCTTAAAATACACTAAATAACCATAAATATTGCTCACTTTTGACTGCTTTACTTCTTCTCCTTCTTTTGGTTAGCAGGTCGACCTCCCCAAGATGGCGCCCATAATTTCTGCGCCGCGACAGTAAATGCGGGGTTTACTCTTACATGTGTCTATGGTGAGTACAGGGACTTTAATGCTACCGAGAGCGGCTAACTTCCCCAGAACTATATAATCTCTGAGCGCCGCCATTGCGCTGGAACTGCTTGCCATACTGCCCATCGTCATTAATGCTTTTGACAGGACTATCTGATCGGCTCTGCGTCTCATCGGGGCGGTACAAGGCAGTGCGCGATGACGTCAGACGTCTACGTCAGTTTCTGCAACCATATGCTTACTTTTAGCGGATACAACGTGGAGAAGAGGGGGTTTCTATTTGAAAGAGTCCCCAGGTGAGAGTTGCCGTGGTGGTGGGATGAAGGTGGAGGTCTGAGATGACCTCCGAGATCCTCTCCGCCATAAACATCCTGACCAAACCTCTGGGCGGTGAGTTTCAATCTGACCGAAGAAGCTAGAATCCATACTAGCAGCTCCAGGCTGCCTGTCTCACATTGTTCTGCCCCAACATCTTAGATATCTGCAGACATTTGTCTCTGCTCTGCTCTTTTAAGGCTCTTCAGCAGCATTTTAGTCAGTCTGAGCTTTGATCGCGTCTGTTCTTTCTTTTCCTGCCATTCTTCAGTAGCTCAGCTGCTGTTTGATCCTGTTCATGGTTCAGCCCAGATCATCAGACCTCCACCACTGTGCTTAACTCTTTATAGGGCACTCAGTGAAATACTTTGAAAATCAACATTTCTTTTTCTTCTTTACTTTCACAAGTGGAGCAGTACGGCTATCATCACAGTGCTCTGCTTGGTTTATGCATATAAGTAGCTTTATTATAATTATGCAGGGAGTATTACAGATTATATGGGCACCACAATGTGAGTAGACAAGGAAAGAAAAAACAGAAACAATTAGAAAAGATGAAAGAAACAGGAGATAAAGGGGAGACAACAATAAAAAAGATTAAAAAAAATCAAATATTCAGCCAATAGACTTTCTTACCTTTGTAACATTCAAAAATTATTTATATTTTGATGGAAAAAATGAACGTCACTTTAATAAGAAGAAACACCAACTTGCCTAAATATATTAAGAAAAATAACAAAAGTGCTTCTATAAGAAAATCAAGAAAAACACTCTGAGAGGGAAAGAATTTTATTTATGGTCCAACATAACCTTAGAGGCATTAATGCTGATACCGGCACTTACATTTTTATAGTTTATAAACCTAAATATAATAACTAACTAGGCTTATTAACATTTTAATTTTACTTTTTAATGAGCTTTTCCCCCTTTTTTCCCAACTTAATTTACAGTGGGTAATATATCGGGATTCAAGGGCTCATCTAATTGGTCAAATGCCAAAATCAGATGTGCAGCCATGTATGCAGTATCTTTGCTGAATGGCTGGATATAGATCTTTTAGCTTCTAGATCTCACTGAGGGAAGGGGGTCAATTTGTAAGGCAAGTGATCAAAAACAGTAACTTGCCCTATAAAGGGTTAACTTGTCATGAAGAGTATTTTTTACATATATAAAGCTAATACAAAATATTCTATTTCTAAATTGCTGTCTTCACCTGTGTTAAAGAAAATTTCCACGAATCCTATAATTCTGAATTCAGTGTTTTTGTCATATTCATGGTAAGAATTCAGTCTCCTGCTTTTGTCAGTACCTTTTAGAAATTGAACTTAAATAATTTAACAGAGATTTGAAAGTCATCAACATGATTACAGTTTTACATTAAAGTTATCATATAAAAATATGTCGGCTGTGGAAGAGGCTTTGGCTTTTCCTAAGAATGCTGTCAGAAAGGTGAGCCTGTAAACATGGAGTCACCGAGCTTCTGTCATTTGTCACTAAGTTCTCCGCTGCTGTCTGACATGTTTTCTTCTGGTGATTGTCGGGCTTTAAAATGTTTTTTCCATCTTCTTGCAGGTTGATGAGGCAGCAATGTCTCTTCCCTGTCATTCTGTCTGGTGGCTTTCTGTCTTTAATTTGTTTCTTTCTGCTTGTTGGGTTTTTCACCTGCTGCTTTAGGGTTTTTTATTTATTCTTCACATTCAAACATGTTGAAATGAAAAGGAACAATTAATGAACCAATACCTCCTGAATTTTCTCTTTTTAAAAACTCTGCTGTCCAGATTGTGGGCTGTGAATATCAGTGAACAGAACCACAGCTGTACTGCTGACAGGATGGAATGAGGAGCGCGTCTGAGTGGCTTTACTAGGCTTGACACTGATGCTTAGGGGTGTGCAAAATAATCGTGATGATGATGCATCGTGATTCTAATTTTAGTGATCTACTGCATCGATTCTTGATGCCATAAGAATCGATTATTAATTTAAAAATTAATAAATAAAATTGCAAGAATGGTTAGGGCGAACATCAGCCAAAAACAAGTGTAATACAACTTCCAGTCTAGTAGATGTGCAAGCTGCAAATGTGTTGGCCTTTTCACTGCCTTGTGTCACCCAAGCATTTCCGGCCGTGGAGATACTTGCGCGAGTCATTCAAAATAAAACATGGAGGAAAATTATTGCAATGCATCCATAATAATTCAAGTATCGTGATGCATCGTGATAGAGAAGATAAGCATGCGTGACTTCTTTGGCAATACCAACCCCTACTGATGCTGCGACTGCTTATGAACTGATTTGGCAAACTCAATATGTTTCTTAACTTTAGTGGAGAATGGATGTGATTTTGTTATCCATAAAAACTACCAAAAAAATCCCACCGCAGAATCCTGGAGAAACTGATGACCACAATTTACCATGATTATCAAATCCTCCATTTTAATTTCTTTGAAATATTAGATATAAAAAACTAAACACGTAAAATTAGATTAAGCAGGAACGTCATTCTGGAGCGAATACTGTGATTATAGACTGTAAAGCTTATTGAAATAAGTCCTATTATGGTTGATGAATCTGGTGACATGCGTGCTGAATCAGAGTCAGTGCCCCCCTGTTGTTTCCTCTGTTTCTGCAGTTTTTATTTTATTTCTGGAAAGCAGCTGACTGTCTGTGCATTTGTGTCTGCAGAGGCGTCTGCACAGACTTCACAGCAGGAGGCCCTAAATGTGGCTCTCGGGGCCAACAGGGCCCTTCTTCTGGAGCGCCTTCAGAGCGACGGCGGCCTGCAGCGGGCGGGGCGGCTCAGGGAGGAGGTGAAGGCAGCAGCCGATTGGTTCAGCAGCGACACAGAAGACGTCACCTGGATTTTTGTTCAGGAGTGTCTCCTCCTCCTCCTCACCTTAACCCAGCATCTGACAGATGAGCTGAAGCGCTTCAAGGGGGCTCCGCCACCTCCTGCAGGAAAAGTCCGTACACCTGAAATGGCCCCGCCGCTCCCCCCCGACGTCCTTAGCGTCTCCCAGCAGAAGACGGTCAGCTCCGCCCTGCAGTTTGTGGTCTCTCTGGGGCTCTGTCCGTACCTGTCCACAGGGGTCGGCGTCCCACTTGGCTGCAGGTCGGCGTTCGGTGCTGTGGTGGAAGAACTGATCCAGAAGGAGGCTCCGCCTCCCGTGGGACATCGTTTGCTGACCACAACCAGAGTCCTGCTGCAGGTGGCGGAGCTGGGAACTCTGGCCACGCTGGTGTTCAGCAGACATCTGGGGGACGTCATGGCAGCGCTGTGCCAGCTGGGCTATGAGCCGCAGCGAAAGGACGACCAGGTGAGTTTACTTCTCCCTACACCTTTATTCTTCTTTCATTTTCTATTCTGTTGGTTAATTTTCTGTCCTCTCCTTCCTGATACAGCCACTTGGCACAGATGTGCGTCAACGGTGTAAAGAGGCCCTCAGGAGCCTCCTTGGAAAAGTCTACCAGCCAATGGTTGTCAAGGAGCTGCTGATCCTTCAAGGTGGACCTAAACAGGTGCGACTTCCTGTAGAAACTCCCACCCAATGTTTTGTTTTACAACCTGTGCAGTTGGGATGCACCGGACTACATTTCTTAGACTTAGACTTAGACGCTACTTTATTGATCTCTTGGGAAGACTCCCCCCGGAAATGAAGGTTACCAGCAGCTTACAAGCCTTAAAAGTATTAAGTTAAAATTAAGCAAAAAAAAATATACAAAAAATAATACAGATTAAGTACAGTGTATATAATACACTACATTACATCCTATACAGATTTCTGAGGCTTGGTGTTGGCTGAAGGATATCCTCATGCAGGGTTCCTCTTGAGGGTCCTTAAAAAGTCTTAAAAGGCATTGAATTCTTCAAAATAAAACTAAGGCCTTAGTGGTATTAAAATGTCTTAAATCAGTCTTAAGTTGGTCTTAATTTTTAAAACATCATAAATAGGATTATTTTTATTTGCGATTTATTTTTTGTAATCTAAATAAAACGTTAAAATTGACACCCTTTTTTTTATTTTAAAAAGAAATAGCGGCTCTCCATTATTGGTTCCGTCCGATAAGCGGAACCAATAAGCGTTGTTGCTGGCAGGGACATTTGGGAGATGCACCATTTACTTTTATTATAACCGGAAAATATGAGCAGGAAGTGTAAATGTAACCAAAATTGTCTCCAGCCAAAGAGTTTTCTCCATGGCTAAAACCAGGGAACATACATGAGGACTCAGTGGATTTTGTGCAAGAAGCGTTTAAAGCTCAGAGCGATGGGAATTAAGGCAGTGGAATCGCACATGCGAAGCAGCATGAAACACTAAGCGTCAAAAAATCAAACATACTAAGGGCTGGGATTTATCCCAAGATCAATTTTTTTAAGGTGCAGTAATTTGGCGGCTAGCAAACTGGAGATTCTTGGCTACAGGCTGAACCATAGTTTTGCGGGTGATTTAACAAGAAGGCGATTCGCGTAACTGGTGGCAGGTGCAAAAGCGTTGGGTTGGAGAGCGCCCTATTTAAATGAATCGCATTTTGATCGCACGTTTTTTTTTTTTTTTTTTGTGGGTTTTCGGATAAAAGTAGTTTGTACAAACTAGTGCATTAAGAAATTGTTACAATCTTACACAGTGACACCCCCACCCCTCCCAAAAAATATATATATATATATATATATATATAACTGCACTGGCAACCTTTATTCCCTAAAGTGGTATGTGGCTGAATTTCTACTTCGCTGCAGTAAACATCCCACCGCAGCATGTGGCATGTTGCTCCCACAGGCGCAAGGATGAGGGTGGGGAGGTTCTCCGGTGCAGAAGGCGTCAGGGCGACATCGCTTAGCATTTAGAACGTCGGACAGCACTTCAAGAAAAGCGAGACTGGGGAGATCCCAGCAGCTCTGCGCTGCACAGCAAATGCAGCTGGGAGCGAGCCCAGATGCAAGGTCACAATGTTGCAAGGAGTTTTGTGATATCTGGTATTCGCGTGGAGTCCTCACTTGTGGCTGGCTCAAAATCCCAGGAATCGGAGTTCCCAAAGAGCTCAAAATGGCAATGCTGGATAAGCGATATGTTTTGATGATGGTTTCCTCCCTTCATTCAAAAATATTCACACAGGTGAAAAATCGTTCTCTCGCGTCTCGCTTGCTTCATTTCGATGTCTCCTTCTTGCGACAATAACGCTGCCATGTGTGCGCAATGAAAATATATTAATTTAGCACCTTCTTTTGAAAGCGTGTTAAATATAAGAGTCGAATACCGTTAGCAAATTGCTTTCAGGTTTGATAAATCACTTTCCTTGGCGCTAAATTAATATATTTACATGTTCTCCTCCTAAAAGGCACTTGCTGCGTTAATGGCATACATATTGCATATTTATAGCAGAAAAATTACTAAATGGATAAGAGGCGATTAGCACGTTTAAAAGACCAAATCCTTTTAGCTGTTGATAGATCGGTTTGTACATTTTTTTAGCGTGCGCAGTTAGTGAAATAGCTCGCGTTTTTATACAGCAAACCTTTGATAGATCCGGCCCTAAGAAAACCATACAAAAAATAGCTGCAAAAATACTTAGCACTGGTTATGTTGTGGCACAAAACTGATTTGTTTAGTTTCTAAAAGCAAAATTAAATAAATTGTTCAAAAGGCTATATCTGTCATTTGTTTGTTTTTAGCTTTCTTCATGAATACTTGGGAAGCTTTTCAAAATTTGAAACATTAGTGCAGTGGTTTATGTTAAAATAAACAGCCTTTGGGTTAAGAGATTTAATACTTAGAGGTAAGGTTTTCTTGTGAATTTGTTCTTACATTTTTTTATTTCAAGTGGCATTAAAAAGTCTTGAATTTAACTTGCCTTATGCTGTAGGAACCATGTCATGGAGGAAAGCAGTGCTGAATTGACTTAAAACAGTCATAAAGACACTGATTTACAAATGCACCAGTACAGCACACTTAAAACACAACTCAGATTTGCTAAGTCTGTGTAGTTATAACACCGAATTTAAAACAAATAATTAGGGCTGGGTAAAAAAAATCCATTTAAACGATTTTGAATTGATTCCTTTACATTTGTGCAAAATCAATGTTTAGGGAATGAGATCATTTAGTTTTATAGTGACGTGCGTGACGTTCACATTCAAATGAGCAGGAAAGATGCATTCAGAATACTTCAAGCCAGACAGCTACAAATATAGCCAATAGGTTGATTGAAGACATTAACAAATGGAGGCTGAACAGCAAACACCCTGTAGTTGTGAACAGACAACGCTGCAAAATATGCCTTGTGAAGTGGAGATAATGGAGCTCATGCATGTCTGCTGTGTCACGTCTGCTTGCTCGAGTGAAGCTTTTTCACTTTTCACAAACAAGTTTGCACTTTTGAGACAGTTTTGTTCACATCTCATGTTTAAACTGTCCGATTTACAAGTTTGTACTTTGTGTTTAATATGACAGGAAAAAATAAAATACATGAGTGTTTTGAAACACAGGTGAACCACTTTCATTATGGTAAAAGTCATGTGGAAAAATTGTGTAGAATAAATTGAAATAATCGATTTACAAATGTATGAATCAAAATCGAATCGATTCAGGACTTTGATACCAAAATACCCAGCCGTCAGTAACTTAACCTTAAAGGAATAGTTCACCCAAAACATGATTAGCCTTCATTTTCTACTCACCCCCATGCTGAACAACACTCTGGAGTACTTTTTTTGATATCTCAAATGCATCTGGAGGAGTCTCTGGGAGGCTTCTTGCTGTCTGCTGACACCCATTCAAATAATGGAGGGTCTATGGCTCGAGGCAGAAAGGTCCATAAAGTCCACAAAAAACATATGTCGAATATTCCTCCCATACTGTTTCTCGCCCAATGTATTCCAAAGTGTTCTTGGAGTGGGTAGCATCCAGAATTTACTAGAAACGAAGTCATTTAGGAATGTTTTAGAGCATAAACAGTAGTGTATAGGATGTTCCGCCACGCCCGTATCGTTCATGACCTTCACGGAAACTTGACGCAGACCAAGCCAGATGAAATTGCGAATTCGGCGTCTGCTCTGCCAATAATGCAAGCGTAGAAGAAGAAATGTGCCGCTATGTCTGTGAAAGAAAGAAACAGACGGGGCACAACGAAACTATGTCACGAGAGACTTCAGTGTTGAGGGAAGAGCATGAGTTCTTTCTGCCGAGCTGAATATTGCTGGTTTGGTCTGCGGCTTCCGTGGCGTCGGGAAGAGCGCGCATGTGTGCGCTTTCAGGAAGTCCTATACACTACTGTTTATGCTCAAAAAGCATTCTAAAATGACTCTCCGTTTCGAGGTAAATTAGTTTGGACTTCCCACTCAGGACACTTGGAATACATTGGACCGAGCAGTATGGAGGAATATTGACACGCTTTTTGTGGACCTTTATGGACACTTCTGCCTCGGGCGCCATGAACCTCCATTATTTGAATGTCAGCAGACAGCAAGAAGCCTCCCAAGATCTCCAGATGCATTTGAGATATCATCAAAAAGTACCCCAGAGTGTTGATCAGCATGGGGTGAGAGTAGAAAATGAAGGCTAATCATGTTTTGGTGTACTATTCCCTTTAACTCCTGATTGCTCCCTGGGCGCCACAGGATGGCAGCCCATTGCTCCCCAAGGAAATGGGTTAAATGAAGAGGTAAATTTCTCCCAATGTGAAATCGATAAAGTTCAGTTATGTCTGCTTCTGACTCCTTGACCCCCAGTCAGCCTCACCAGATGGCTGCACCAGCAGGAACTGCCTGCTTTCTGGTTCTGCTGGAGGTTTCTTTCTGTTGAAATTGAGTTTTTCCTCTCCACTTTTGCTACCAGCATGTTTGGTATGAGGTTCTGAAGAGTCGATTAGCAATCAGCTGTTTTACCTTAGAGAAAAAAATGAACCAATCTGACTGCATGATCTGGTTGAATTGTCTCTGTAAAGGTGCCCTAAGATCACTTGATGTGAATTGGCGCTATAAGAAATAATCTGAATTGAAAGGAATGAACTTCTTTCAGGTCTAGTGTTTTTGTTTTCCATCAGATGTTCCGGGCTGAAAACATCCCATCAGTCAGAGCTCAAATTCACAGCTGCAGTAATATACGTACCACACGGGGGCAGCAGATATGAGGCCACAATGACAGTTTACTTCAAATGGGCCTGTTGTGGAAATATGTTGTAGAAGAAACAATCTTTAGTGTTCCATTGGGGAAACATAGAAATAATCAGGTGATAATGACTTTTATTTTAGATAAAAACATGCATTTTCTATCTTAGTGACAGCCTGACTTCTTTTCCTGCCTGAGAAAAAGTTGATAGAGTTGCTTCTGGTACCAGCTCAAGGCTCATTGTGTCCTTTTTGTTCTGACTCAAACACTTTCATGTCAAACCAGGCAGATTTCTCTGATCCTTCACCTACCTCCATCCTGTCTTCTTTCCAGTCGGATCCAGCTGAGGGCCCCATCGGACCTGGCAGCAGTAGAGCCTCTCGGGGTTCTGCTCCGGCTTGGGCTTCGAGGCGCGCTCTGCGGTCAGCTGCTGTCAGAGGCCGCTCTGATGCGTGCCTCAATGGTGTTCAGGCAGTCGTCCAGAGCCATCCTGGAAGCGTGGAACCGGTGAGGAGTGACCTAATAGAGGGATGATGCTCGAAGTTAGTGTAGCGCTGTGACAGCATAAACATGTTTGGCTGTAAACCTCAATCTTTACAGCGCCTCTTTAAAGGGGCCATAGGAATGATTCTATAGGGTATTTATCAGGCTGGTCCTTAAGAGTAGTATTCGCCAGTACCAGGAAACTGATGATTACGCCTTCATTTTCATACTTTACCCCCCATTAACTGTTTCAACACTCTGGGTACTTTTTGATATCTCAAATGCATAAACTGGAATGGGAGGCTTCTTGCTGTCTGCCTGACATTCAAATAATGGAAGTCTATGACCCGAGGCGAAAGGTCGCATAAAAGTCCACAAAAAACTCGTGCTCAATATTCAAATCCCATAAGTCCTCAGACATTTTTCAATCGTCGCTTTTGCACAGGAAACAGCACATGAGTGGTTCACGTCCATATTATCGAAACAGAGCCATTTAAGTATCTTTAGGACATAAACAGTACTGTATAGGATTTCATGAAAGCGCCCACTTTTCGCGGCATTCACGAGATACACGGCGGCATACCATGGCGGCTGAAAGTCAGTATGCATCCCGGCAAGACCACATGTTTATGCTCTAAAACTGAAGTCCTCAGACATTTTTCTTGCTTTGTAGTACCCCAAATTGCACAGGTACTCAGGACACTTAAAATGCTACGCTTGCACTGCTCAGCCCGTAAACGGAGGCGCAGCTGAATAGCACTGACATCTGCTTTGGTCTGCGGCTGTAGCGTTATTAATGCTGACCTTCAACATCACCTTTGCTCTTTAGCCTACTTTAAGACCTCCATTAAATTCTGAATGTCAGCCAGACAGCACACTGAAGCCCTTGAGCAGCCAGATTCGCATGAAGATGCATTTGAGATCATCGCTCGAACGCTACAGCCCTTTGAGCAGGCTGCCCTTTGGCTGCTCCGAGTAGAAAGCATGAAGGCTAATCGATGTCTTGGGTGTACTATTCTTTAAGGTCTCTGAATAGGGTGTAACATTGGTTGGGCTGGAAATGGCATATTTGCTGGTCTATGAGCCCTAATGCAAGCCTAGTTAAAAGCCCTAGAATGAAACGACAGGTTTTCTTCCTTTTATGAGTATGATCATGAATATTTAGATGAGCTGTGCTCTGATTGGTTGGTTTACAACGAGCGAAGCTGCTGAGCAAAGATGCATCATTGCAACAAGCACTCACTCTTACTGAAACATCAAATTGTTGATATGGTAGGGTGACCAGACATCTCTCTTTTCCGGAGGCATGTCCTACTTTTATACCTAAAAACATGCATGGGGGAAATTTCAAAATCTGGGATTTTGGTCAAAAATACAGTGAAGGAGGGGTCGGAGCTATGAGCTCTCGGGGCTGGTGGGGAGTGAGGGGGCTGAAGCGACTGAACCTGTCTGACTTGACTGTAGCCCTGGAGCACTGGTTGCCCGGTGCTTCCCCTGCCTGCAGTAAAGCAGGCGGAGCTGCTGGGCCACAGGTGTCTGGGCTACCGCCTGGGACAGTTTGGTAAGCCGTCCCTGTTCCCTGGGGTTCTCAGACCAGCCCGAGCTCCGCGGTTAGAATGTCGGTCCGGTCCATTAGGCGGCCCAGCAGTCCTTCTTTTCAGAAACCCAAATCAGGTCAACATAGATATGCTAGCATTGCTATCAACAGATTAGTGACAGTCATACTTACAGCTTGTGGTTGTGATGGCCTTATGGTCGGAACAGCCCCTTGTTTCAGTAAAAGAAGTTTAGCAAAGCATGCTTTGAACTGTCCAAGATTTTTGAAAGCTGTCTTTGGTAAAATGCTTAGAGCGAGTCTTCAGATCCTTGGGAAGACTGTGAAAAGGTTCCCCTTTCTCTGTGCAGCCTGGAACACTGCATTTACTGTATGTCAATTTTAGGCCGTGACAAAAGTACAGGCTAGAACCAAATAAGGCAACATCCCAGAGTTTACGTCAATTCGTCGTTTTATGGTGGAAGTTTAGAATTGTGAGATTTGGAGAGCTAGGAGGGGTTGATGAGGTTTGAACCTTTCTATACATCAATTTCACCCACTGAACTATCGTTATTCGTGACAATGTAGACTCAGTTTTGCATTCTATGACCCCTTTAAGGCTGATTTATACTCAGAAACCATGGCGTCCGTGTGTATGTCGCAGTGCACTCTGGTGCACCTCTCCCAAATTGTAGGTGACCGCAGACAGTGCCTCAGACAGCAGGCCTCTGATTGGTCAAATCTACACCTGCTGTACACCATGCGTATTTCCTGTTTGGTACCTTACCGGCTTGCTTTGTTTGTATGACCGCCATTGTGGAAAATGACTCGTGAACACGGAATAGCTAGAAGTGCGAGATGCATGAGCACGCTGGGACCCTTTTTTCCACCTGGATCCCCGCTGTTTTCACCCTCATGTCCCTCCATTGTCGCACAAACTTGCCCCCACTCCCTCACACGCCTCGGCCGTGATCTAGACCCACAGCTAGTTCCTGATTGGCCCTCTTGCGTTGTGGCGTGGAATAACATAGCGCAGACCACACTTCAATACTGGGCATATATTAAAATTACCTGTGACAAGCTCACTGCGACACACTGCTGCAGGAGGATAACCAGCCCTTTAGGCCTCGGCTGATTTAGGTCATAGCAGACTATCTGTATTCGTGATTTTGTCCAAAATATGCCTGTATGCAAGGCTGATGACAAAACCCTGAAAGGTCAGGAAGAAGTTTTCTGTTGTTCTTCATCTGTCAATCATGATCCCTGACAGACCAGGAGCTCATCAACAATTCAATATTTTCCTTCCCAAACTGAGCCTTCTAAGTTTAAAGACGTTTTGCTTCTGATACAGCATGCTTTTTCTATTCAAAATGTCTGGATTAGTGTTGAGTTCTAAGATTTATAGAGTGGCCCAACAAAGCCTTGTTATGGCTTAGAAAACATGCAAAGTAAACCAAAAGAACAGGTCCACCCCTTACGGTTAGACTACGTGCTGCACTGTAGTCGACCAAGATCCCGGACAATTTTGAAATTTCCCCTGGACTAAAAGTCGGAAAAAAGAGGAGGTCTGGTCACTCCTAAGCTACCGCTACAGCTAATGTACCGGGCGTCAATAACTGACTGTGTATGCCAGTGTGTGTGCTTTCCTCTCTAAGTTCAGGCTAAGGATTTTTTGCTTTAATCACTGGGCAGATCATTGGAAAGTGTGAAGAATTACAGTAAAGTGAAAAACCTTCAAGGGTTCTGGCTGATTGGTTTTCCTGACTGAACCTCTGTTCTCCTCCTGCAGGGGGCGACTCGGACTGGAGAAGAAGTGATGCAGTTGCTCGGATCCTGGTGGCCTGCCCCCAGCAGTCGGCTTCAGCAGATGGCTACTTCAGCCTGGTCTGTCCTCAGGTCTGCTCCACACTCAGTTTTAGAGGGAGGTACTGATCCATCTGAGCAGGAGCAGCCTCACAGAGGTTCTCCTGAACTGTCTGTTCTCTCTACCTGCTTGATAATGCAGAAGGTTTATTGCAGCACATGTAGCTTTCTGTCTGCATCCACCCCTAATCAACTGTGGGCCCTAAAGGTCCCACTTCAGAAACATTTTCTATGTGTCATTTCACTGCCTATGTCCACCTCTTATCTAATGTGTGCTCACAATGCTCTGTTTGAAAATCCTGCCCTTTGTGATGTCATCAGGGGAAATCAGTTGCACAGCTTTGAGAACATCTAATTTCTTCATGTAAAGAATGCTTGGAAACCCTGAAGTATTCTGTTTCTCTTTTGTTATTTCAGTTTCTGTCTTTTCCATGACGCCATGTTTTGTTTATGAAATCGTATTTGTCTGTGTGGCTCAAGTTGTTCAATTTAACACTTGCTAAAACAAGCAGATGTTTCTCAGATTCTTGACCTCCTGCACTTCCGAGACAAGCTGACGGCCCAGCAGTTCCAGCGAGTTGCCACCAGAGCGGCGCTCTTGATGGTGCAGGAAAGGCCCGGCTTTGCTCAGCAGTACCTTCTCACCCCACTGCTGGCTCCTCTGCAGAGGTGCATCACTGCCTCTGGTCAGTATACCTTCTCATGTTCAAAGACTGACAATATAAAAAAACAAAAAAAACACATTTCAAGCTTAGAAATTTAGCAAGAATATTTAGAGGCTAGGATATTAAAAACCAACTTGATAATGGATTCAAATAAAACAGAGGATGTGGCCTTACTGGTTGCTGTAGTGATTCCCTCCTTGTCTAAAGGACATGAACCACTCTAATAGAATTAAAACTTCAAGCCGGGCGAATGGCGGCTGCATGGAAGTATGAGTCATATCCGACGTTGCTCTCCGGGCGACCAGCGAGGAGCAAACCGCCGGGCGACCCAGGCCGCTGTGGCTATGTGGTGCTGAACGCCGATACGATTCGATGATTAAGCTGCCTGCGATGCGGCCAAATCACATTCATCCAACCTATATGCCATCCAATACTGGAACCGAATTATCGCATATGCTCCATGTACTTGCCACTGCTATACAGCAAGAGAAAACAACAAGCATGGTAGGGCAGTATGGAAATAAATATGTTACTTATCGGGGAATACAGAATAAAAAATACCTCTAAAAATTTGAAATCCAAGTAGGTGCCTTTTAGTGCTTACTTTCAGTATTAAAGGCTCAATTCAGAATCATAAGTTTTTAACGCTTCAAAAAATTCAAACCAATCAAATTTCATTTCTCGGTAAAAAAAAAATTCGAGTGTAATTTTTTACATGGTTGCAATTGAGCCACCTGATTTATTAAAAAAATTCACATTCTATTTCAAAGGGATCAAATTTTTCAATATACATATTTTTTCACAGTTTAAATTCTTCAGTGTTAAAATTCAGCATATAAAAATTCAACTTTTCAAAATTCAAATGCAATATTTTAGTTGTGTCCAATTCAATTCAACTTGCTCAAATTCACTCGTCTCAAATTCCCACGTCTAAAAATTCTACTGTAAAAAGGGAATAGTTGTTACTTCAGGTCATGTGACATTAGCAATGGATGTCCCGACCCCAACATCCACCTAATCACTTTTACACAAACGTTATATTTGAAGCAGCGCCCAGTATCACCCAGGCTGGCGACCGTGGAGTGCGGAACTCAAATAAACGGTGAGTTTAATGCTCTCATATTTCTGTAGTATATTTTTATTTTGCGCGTGAAGTTTGATACATTATCTTAAAAAGCCTGATTTAAAACTACTGGTTTGAGCCGTTGTTAATCTTACACCGGTAGTGCCGCACATATTTACTTCCATGGGGCAGTGCTGCATAGAGCAGTCTTAATGTTTAACCATCTTGAAAAAGATTGTTGTTGTTAAGGTTGGGAAAGCTCGCCAGATGCCAGCATTTTTTTGTTTACATTTCATAAACACAGAGCACGCTGCTTGTGACTTGTGACGTCATTGCATCCTCTACTGTACATGTGGGAAACTTCAGGTGTATGAATGTAGTTAACACAGGAGATCATATACAATTTAGCATTAAGGCATGCAGTGTGAACGTAGTTCCTAGGAGTATGTCCTATACAGTAATGAAGTGGATTTTGGTTTACTTATTTCTTCTACATGATTTCTTCTATTCCTTTTGCAGTCCCTTGCAGGGCTTTTATCACCTCCTCTCCCATTTTTTTTTCTTGTAGTTGAAGAGCACCCACAGGTCGCTGTGGAGGAGTATGAGCTCACCTGCTGTTTGGAGGACGTATACAAGGTGACCAACGTGTTGAGGTTTTTGATGTTTTTGGATGTTTCTCAGATTAGGGTAGGGTGTCTTTGTGACAGGTAAATCTTAGTCAAACTCCATTCTGAGCAAAGTTAGTTGTGTCAACATGGCTCTTATTTGTCCAGTGGGTTGTATGACCCTCTTTAACCTGAATAATCCTCTTTGAATGGACAACTACAAAATTTGGACCAAAAACTGGGTAAAAATGATACCAGATAATTAGGTGAAACCCTCAGAAAGCCTGGAGAACATCTGATCAAGGTCACTTCAGATTACCAGAAAATCTGGGTCACAGGAAAGATGTTTCTCCTTGGCTCTACCTTCCTGATATTGAGTTCAATTCAGTTTATTTCTATAGCACCACTTCATCTCAAAATCAACCAAGTCATACAGTCAGATATACCTCATCCAAAATAGTTAGTTGTCCTATTTTCTATATTTATGCTGCTATATGTTTTGGCTGCTGGAAGACACAGGGACCACTTTTCTGTATTCTCTCTGCAATATTTGTTGGTTCAACCCCTAACTTTATGCTCTATGCTCTGTTTCAACTTCTGACATTGAAGCTGGCTCGGAGCCGCCTGCCTGGCTGTGTGTTTCCTGGATGGGACGCCAGGAGCTGGTTGACAGCTGCCTATGCTTCTTTCTTGTATCTCTGCTTCGTCTCCTTGAACCCCAGTCGGCCTCGCATGGCCGCTCGTATTGTAGGTTCCTTCCTGTTTAAAGAAAGTTTTCCTCTCCACTGTCACTACGAGCATGCTAAGTGTGAGGGATTGCTACAGAGTCATTGAGTCGACCAGCTGGTTTTCCTTAGAAAACTTTGAACCAATCTGACTGGATTTGAAAAGGTGGAATTTTCACTTTGAAGTGACCCATGAAAGCCGTGTGTAGCCAAGGAGTGGTATAGCTATAGACTGAATTAAAAAAAAATAATAAACAAGGAACTGTTTGAAGAAAAATCCATCAGCTATTAGCTTTGTTTGTCTCTGTTAGGAGGTGATAATTCATTAGATAAGAGACAAAATGCAGAGCCACTGGCTCCTATGGTGATTCCCTCCTTTCAAGAGGGCATTCGGTGCCTCAGTAATAAAGGAAATGTGTCAAACAGTAATTACTGTTTCAGGAAGTGAGGCTATCCCAAAAAAGTCGTCATTAATTCCAGTTTTAAAGAAAAATGCTGTTATGAAGTCATTTAATGGTATAGTTTGTGTGATCAAACAATATACAGTTTAAACAAGAACCACAGAATGTAGCAATAAAGATAACAAGGACCAAATGGAATCAGGATTACAGGATTATGAGCAGAGTGATTGATGATTTAGCATTTGGGCGTGGCCCTGATTGAACAGAGGACTGGAAGGCCCTTAGGCCACGCGTCCAAACGGAAAACTAACACCTAAACGCTAATATTTTCCAAAGCGTATGGGCCTGCTGAGGTAGGCATTAAAGTAAACCGTCCACACCTAATGCATGGCAGCGCTACAAAATGTATGCCAGGCCTGTGGGTGTATGCGCTTGTGGTGCCAAAAGCAAAAAATAGGCTTACTTTAAATGTTAAGTATGCTTGCAGTAATATTTATGCATACGGTTACCCTGCTTGCGGTCCATTTTCGCGGGTTCGGTCAAATTGTGGTGCTTCAAACTATGTCGCGGGATATTCTCTGCCTTCCTTCGGAGATATTCCAGAAGAAGAAGATCTCGGTTGTAAGCCCGACAGCAGGGTGCAGCGTAGCATGAGCAGCAAATCCATTCAACACAGTACGGCAATCATTGTTGCACAGTGATTCCTGTGTCGGCGATGCGTTTGGAGGCGCACGCTTATGACGGATGCGTGTAAAGACAAAAAAATGCGGTTAGAGCTTAAAGATGAAACGCTTAAAACAGCGTTTCAAAATATCTTCCCACACCTGAAGGCTGAATAAAAGATCGCTACAGACCCCTCAAAACGCCGCTTCGTATGTGATGAGAGGCTGGTTTGGTGAAAAAAAAAATGTCGTTTAGGCCAGGAGGTTTGGCTTCGCGGTGGATGGGGCCTTAGTGATGGCAGACACATGGAGTGAGAGCAGATCAAAACGTTAAGGTCGATGTAAAAAGCTAGAGATAAAACTCGGTTGGAATATGCTACTTTGTGTGGGACTTACAGGCAGTAGCGTCTGGTGGAGTTTTCTCCAAGGGGGGGCTATAAATTCAAAAGGGATGTATACCAAAAACCAGTCAAACGTATATTAATTTATCACACCAATATATTTATATTAATTATATTATTAAACATTAGAAAAACACTTTATAAAAATAAAATATAGTTTCATACACAGGTTTACTTTTTGTACATAAATGTTGCCCTTCTAGGGCTTTCTGAAGGCAAACCTGTGTTTTAAATGATCCAATATTGTGTCAGAAGGCTGACATTTTTTTTACTAGTTTAATAATGAAGAAGCTATTAGTCTGCTTTATGTTTTTAATATATAAATAACTATTTATTTTCTAAGAATGTGTTTATTTATGAGCGTCTATGCAAATTAACAAACGCCTAGAAAAAGTACACTATATTATATTATTTTCCAATTGAATCCCAGATTGTTAATGCTTCTTTGCCTTTTCTAAAAAGTGCTTTAAGTCAGTCCTACATGTCTTTATCCATGCTGGATCAGATCCTGACATTTGAAAAGTAGGCAGGCTGTCAAGGCAGCATAATAAAGCGTTAGCTTAAGCTAATGCAGTTAGCCAAGCCTTCTTGCTAAACCAGTTCCTGGGAAAGGACGTTTGTTGCGGCATCACTCTCTCTGTTGAGAAAATACACTTCCAGTCACCTCTCCTATACCTTTGTATTGCAGAGGAGCTTTACTGCGCATGTACAACTTTTAACGAGAGTCAATGGGCAAAGATTTTGGCACCCAAGGACAGAAATACGTCACCGATCTGACGGAAAATGGAATAACACTTTCCTAAAGATGTTTAAAGATTATTATATTTATCTTGCACACCTGAAAACATTTATACTGATCTTTTGTTTTCTGCACTGCTGAGCTTCTATTCTATGTTATGTTCTTGTTATTAAACAAAAATTAGTAAAAATATCTATAAAAAAACATTTATATTGATATATTTTTAAAATATTTTACATTTTAATTTAAAAATTAATTATACTTTTTTACATCTTAATTAGGGCCATTGGGTGGGAGGGGCGGCACCCTAGCGCCCTCTATTGGCCAGCCGCCACTGCTTACAGGTACTTGTGGGGACCAGTCGGCTGATCCCTATCAGGAAAATCATTTTTTCTTGGTTTGGGGGCAAGATTTAGGATTAGGTTTTGAATAGAGTTTGTTAAGGTTAGGTTTGTGTTGCTAACGGTTTAGCTTTGGGATGAGGGTCACGGTTTGCAGCCTCAGAAATGAATAGCACCTCAATGCAATTTCCCAATGAGGATAGCGGGCGCATAATATTATTATTGTCATGTGACCTCCGGGTTTTGGGATTGGTTAGGCAGCTTCCAGCCTTGACTCTCCTGTCGAAAGGCACGGCTCAAAGAAGTTGTTCCCGTCGTCTTCACGCTATTCTTGTTCTAGAGCGTCTCTCCTCTCTCTCATCTCTCACGGTAGGTCCGTTTTGCTCCTGTTTGTTGGGTAGTTATTAATGCATATTTAGGCTATGTGTTTTCTTTATTTCAACAATAGTACACCAGACTCCAGTTGTATCTCATCAAGTGAGGTGGGGTACTTGATGCCAGATGAATGATTAATTATATTGAAACTGTGCTCCATTTCATGGTTCTGCCCAGGCAGAAGGCGGCTGAGTAATGAAAGGGTATTTTGTTTAATGCGCGTCTTCTCGCCGGCGCCCCAGCGCACCACCGCAGGACATTTAGCACGGTTCCTGAACCAAACGGAGAAATCTGCTGCTCTGTCATCTATGAGGCAGTTTTCCGGCCTCCGAGAGTGTAAGAAAGATGTGGCTCAACTGCAAACAGACCTGCAGGTGGAGACCACAGCAGACTTACGGTCCTTTAAGCAGCCTTTAAATGTCAATGTGTAACAGAGTTTCTTCTGTAATCCTAGTGATGAGGATGAAGAGCTGTACGAGAAGCTGTCCAGTGAGCAGTGGAGACTGGAGTGTCTGATGCACCTGCTGGCTCAGCTCAAGGACTCAGACCTGCCTGGGGATTTCTTCCTGGAACTGCTGCAGGTAGAGAAGCTCCCACCAGAGTCAGTCCAACCCTTTGCACTAAAAAATATTGCATTTATTAAGAAAATATGCAGAATGTTCCGCAGTATTGCACCTTTCATGCCCACGGTGGGCAAATATGTTATGTAATTAGATAATATTCAGACTGTCATATATTTCTCTGTGAAGAAAAGTTCACTTGCTGTGTGTCAGAACAACAGATAAGTGTGAATTGAGCTCAAATGATGGTCAAACAGATAATTCTGCACATACATGGAATAAATTCACCACAGCTTCTATTACAATATGAGGGTTTATTAACAAAAGTCATTCAGCTCCAAGTCCGGAAGATTTTAGTAAAAAACTAAACTAAGCTAATATAAACACAAAGAACAAGAAATAAAAGTGGAAGTGAAGCAATGATATCACAGTTCAGCAGGATTTTTTTTTTGGAGAACTAAAGTTTATCTTGAAGAATTTGGAATGAGGTCATATTAGCTTTTAACTCATTCAGAGCAATTTAAGTGTTTTCAAACCAATTCAATGCAAATACAAGTAGTGAATAAATATCTGTTAAATAATATTTAATTCTATGATTTACTTAATTTCTGATTAATAACCTTTAGTTAATTGCTTATTAACTTCATATGTTTGTTCCCAGTGAAATAGTTATCTTCTTCAGGCTTGTTAATTAAAGTCGCAGGGAGGTGGCTGTTCCAACCGCTGCATTTTCCTGTAATTCTCCCGAGTGGTGCGTACCTTACTTTCACACGGTAGACTGAATAAAGTGAATGTGATTGGGTCCATTATCAAGGGGACGTGGGATTTTTGTGGCAGAAGGTTTGCAGTTTTGCCACTGTCAGCTGAAGCATCTTGCTAACCAGTTAGCAACTTAGTGCTAGGAGGTTCCCAATGGGAAATTACATTGGGACCAAGTAGCAGTTAGCAACGACGCTGTCAAGGAACGCTATGTACAGCAGAATGATTGACAGATGATAATTGATACATAATTTGCCAAATGTAGGTGTTCAGGCTGATGTGTAGCTAACTGGCCTGCATAAGATAACGGAAAAACACACACAGATATTAAGACAGGATTTTTTTTTACATAAACATTTTCTAACCTTTGGGACAATATGGTCTGATAAAGAGTACATTTATATACGTTTAAGCCAGAATGATTTGACATTTAAATATAAGTTCCCTGCGACTTAAAAGAATGGAGGATAACAACTCATCTTAAAGGAATCTTTGGTCATATTTTGGTAATCAAATGTTTTCAGCGCAATAGCATAACAATAAAAACATTCATATGTAGCTATGATTCGGATGGTTTTACACTTTAAGCTCATTTTCTGTAGTGTCCAGGATGAAATCGAATACCTCACCAAAAGTTTGACAATGAGGCCTGTCTCTGCTTTTGGCCTCATTTAGAACTACACCCCTGGCTGCTTAGGAATGCTAGCATAGAGCATGTCCTATAATGTCCTTAAAACCCATTTTAAACGTTCTACTCACCGGCTCACGCTGTTCAATGACGCTCCAAAAAGTTTCTAAGAAAGAAAAACGGGCCTGCGTTAGCAGTTTGCAAAATCCCATTCAGTTCAGGACTGGCGTACTCCAAGCTGCCAATCGTGCTAACGCTAATTTAGCATCGCTTACTAATGAGTTGCCCGCCTGGAAAATGCCCAGCCAACCAGTGGACTTTCTTGATTCTCGACAGCCGGAGTACACACAGAGGAAGCTGTGTTATACTACACCAGTAAAACCGCCCCATTTCCTCGCAGCAGCATGAATACATTGACTATTACTCGCAGTGGAACTCAATGGATTTACAAAATGCTAAAATAAAACACCAAAGGAACTTTTTTTACGAAACTTTTTTGAACGTCATTGAACAGCGCTGACGACATCTGAGTAGCATATTTAAAAAAAGAACGCGCTAAGACTAAGGACATATCGTGACGACTGCCATTCTAGCCATTCTAAAGCAGCCAGATTCTGCATGCTCAAAAAAGCAGAGACAGTAAGCAATTGTCAAACTTTTGGTGTCGATCATTCGATTTCATCCTGGACACTCACAGAAAATTACTGCCAAAAGTGTAAAAACCGGCCCTAACCCTTAAACATACTCTTTGTGAAGTGGTTTCGGCGTTATATATAAACGTAACAGCTCACAAATGTCTCCATATCTTCCAGAAGAAACTGGAAGAAAGTCCTGTTAATAGATCATATTTTGTAGAACTGGGATAGTTCCATTGAAAACAACTCACTATATACACATGGCTACAACAGGAGAAATCTTTATGAGAATACACAGTGACACAAATTAAGAATTCAAATAATTTATTTAGTGTGTGTAATGCAGATCTAGATTAATGACTCTATAGTGGCCTCAGCCGCCCTCTTTGCTGTCGTCTGCTGGGCCCCAGGCGAGCACAGAGCGGAACAGAAAGAGACTGAACAAGCTGGTGAGAAGGTCACTTCCATCCTAGGCAGCTCTCTGGACTCGACGGAGGGAGCGGCTCCTTTTCTAACAGATTTATATATCCCGTGTGTAAAGAGGCTCGCAGCTCGTCTGCTGCCTGGCCAGCCACACTGAGCCTGGTTCTGCTGGAGGTTTCTTCCTGGTAAGGGAGTTTTTCCTCCCTCCACTGTAAGCTACAAGCATGCTTAGTGTGAGAGATTGATTGCTGAAGAGTCAACAAGTTGATGCAATCAACTGGTTTTCCTTCGATAGAAACCCTTGAATCAATTTGGCACTGGATGATCTGGTTTGGTTTAAATTGTAAAGTGCCTTGAGATGACATTTGTGAATTAGCGCTATAGAAATGTGTGTGTAAACTGAATTGAATTCGAATTGAATTAAAGCTTGTAGCTACTGCAGGTGATTCTTTTCCGCTGCTATCAGAGGGACTTACGCATTTCACTGCACTATAATCTGGTGTAATAACGCTGCTAAAACTTAAAGGAATACCGGCAGTTACCTTCATTTTCATCATGACCGAACATCTGGATATACTCAGCCAAATGCATGAAATAATGGAGTGTCTATGGCTGTGAACCAAAAGTTCGCAATATGACCATACTGCTCGTCCCAATGGTCATCTCTAAGTGTCCTGAGTGGGTAGCATCCAGAACTGTACCGAAACATTTAGGAATGTTTTTTAGAGTGTATTGAAGGTTGCCACGCTACTTACGGAAACCGTAAGTAAGTCCACAAAAACGCAGATGAAAGTGCGATTCAGCTCAGCAATGTACTCATGCGCTTCCTCAACACTGAAGTTTTAGACATTTTTTTTTTACTTGTTTCTTTCTTTGGGTAACAAGCTGTATAGGCACATTTCTTCCTTCTACGCATTGCATATTGGCAGAGTTAGACGCTGAATGCGCTACTTTCATCTGGGTTTGGTCTGCCGCCTTCCGTAGTGTCGCTGAACGCCACGTCCGCTTTGAGGAAATCCTATACAATTACTGTTTGCGCTCTAAAAACACTTCAAACAGTCTCTCGCTACTGAAGTGGGGCCTCTTGATCCTGGATGCCACCCACTCATTACATTTCGGAATAAGCATTTGACGTTGCTGTAAGGAGGAATATTGACATCGCTGCTGTGGACCCCTTTATGGACCTTTCTGCCTCGGGGCGCCATAGACCTCCATTGTTTTTGAATGTGTCAGCAGACAGCAAGAAGCCTCCCAGACTCCATAGATGCATTTGAGATATCAAAAAGTACCCCAGAGAAGCTGTCTCAGCATGGGGGTGAGTAGAAAAGAAAGCTGGGCTAATCATGTTTTGGGTGTACTATTCCTTTAAACTATTTTTCTATTTAACAAGCCAGAAACTGCACTTTACCTGCGTAACCACTTTTACTTACATAAGATACTGTGTATATATATATATATATATATATGTATATATATGTATATATATGTATATATATATATATATATATATGCTGGCTATATATATATAGTATATATATATATATGTATATATATGTATATATATATATATATATGTATATATATGTATATATATATATATATGGTGTATATATATATATATATATATGTATATATATATGTATATATATATATGTATATATATGTCACCTTTAATCTCTTATATTTTTTACCATTCATTGTATATATCTGGATTCACTGTATATACTTCATGCACCTTTTCCGTATTGATGCACCTCTTGTTTGTTTATAAGAGCCGATGTCACAAGTGAATTTCTCCATTTTGAGATCAATAAAGTTCTATTCTTTATTCTGAATGAATAACTATTGGTGACAAAAGTTGCAAAGTACCAACTGTGTTCAAACACTGCTTTTATACCCATAGAGCAGCAATATAGCAGCAAAATAAAGTTGAGTAGTCCAGCTCCTTCTTTGATACAGAAGTGACTAATAGCCTTTAAATGGTAGAAAAAAATAACCACCATAGTTTATAGATATTGAACCCCACCTCAAGGTTATTACTGGATTTGGGCCTGCTTCAGGCAAACTATTCACCAAAAGAAAAACTTCCAAATTTCTTTCAGAATAGACTGGAAACTTTCTTCCAGCCAGAAAAATCCTGGGAAAAAATCACCATCTGGGAGAAACTGCCAACCCTGGTAGTGTATGTTACTCTAAGTAAATTGAGTGGGTAAAAAACTGTATGCACATATAGACAGAAACTGATTTATATTGCCTATACACATAAGCATTTGTACATTTATCACTCTTTGTCACAACCATTGGCAAAATATATATACACACATTTACAGTGACTAAGATTACTAATTTAAGGTCTCCTCCCTTCTCCCATCTCATATCTCTTTTTTTTTTAAATCAATTTGAGCCTTTTTTTTTTTTTACTGTCTACTATTTTGTCTTTTTTGTTGTTTGTATTATTTGGGCATCTTAATATTATAGAAGATTAAAAGTTCAGCCTAGAGGTAGAAAATGCATGGAATAGTTTGTCTTTTTCTGTAGGGTAAAACAACCAGACTCCTTAAATTGGTTCTGAAAGCCAAAGCAGTCATTTTTTTCATAGCAATTACTGGATAGTGTGTTTTCAAGAGTTAAAGGAAGAATAAGAGGAATAAATTGTTGAGATCGGTCTAGATTTTATGAATAGATGTACAGTACTGACTAGGTGTAAATAATAATGGTTTTGTACCGATGCATCGATCCAACAGTCGATGATCCGATGCGCCGATACGTCCGCAAGAGAATCGATTCATGTTTTTTTTTTTTCTCCGGCCTATTTTTTATCCATTTGCTCCTGGCTGAATTCTCCCTCCTCCGTAGCAGGCGTGTGGCGCTTAAACCTATTTTGCCTCCTACCGCCTTCCTGGTTATACTCTTACAGCAGTGTGTTGCAGTGAGCTTGACAAAGGCATTTTTAAATTATGCTAAATGTTGAAGCGCTGTCTGTGCTACACACTGTGGTAGATAGATACGCAGCCGCAGGGCGCGGTGAAGTGGGGTGAGTTTAGTCCCACGACGGAGGGACATGAGGGCCAAAAAATAGCGGAGATCCAGGTGGAAAAGGGTCCCAGCCGCTTCTCGCACTTTATTTCTCCTCTAGCTGGTCAAACTTCACAAGTAGTTTTCCGCGCGACTTCGTCATAAAAACAAAACAAGCCGGGGTGTAGGTATCAGATTGACTCGGGGCCTACGCCTTTTGATGACGCACACAATACATAATTGTTTTAACGCTTGCACAATTGCGCAAAAACATTTCGATTGGTCTGGACAGCTTACTAAAGTAATTATAGGTTTTATTCAAAGCGGGATTGCGGTTTGTAAACGGACAATTTTACGAAGAAATTCTCCATGGTCCCTGCGCTTTTCCAGATGACGCCACCGCACTCGCCATGGCCCTTTGGCGCGCCCGATGACGCCACATTATGGCAACGCCACTCAAACAAACTACATTGAGCCCGGGTCTGCATTTGTAACGAGAATAAATTCAGGAGAATGAAGCTAAAGGATAAACAAAAAAATAAACTTGTAATATTACAAAACAAAATACTACTTTAATAATCAAAGTATACCCAGAGATTAAAGTCCCTCTGATACTGTTTAAGTGACTGAGAAACTGCAGATTTGCCACATTTAAGATGGCGGACGCATTAATTAATGAAAAATTAATGTTTTAATGTATAATATGTATTTGGTCAATTAACGGACAGTGCCAAACGATTACCGTTTATTGGCTAAATAAAAAGCCGAGGTATTGCATTGCACTGATTTTCTGCAGTATTTTTTTATGCAACGTTTCTACTTCTGTTATTTGCTGTTGTTTCTGGGAAAAAAAAATGCACAACGATATATAAATAAATAAATTACCGACATCGAATCGTGGTGTATTCTTTTGAGTATCGAAAATAATCGAATCGTTGGGTCAGGAAATCGATACTGAATCGAATCGACATGATGGATGTGATTTACACCCTAGCACTGACCAAAGGTCTGGACACCTTCTAATTCAAAGAGTTTTCTTTATTTTCATGACTGAAAATTGTAGATTCACACTGAAGGCATCAAAACTATGAATTAACACATTTGGAATTATATACTCAACAAAAAGTCATTTCCTCTGAATTGGGTGATTCCATAAATGACCGTTACTGACTACTAAATGTTTTAGTCTTTTAGTGTTTCTTAAAGCCAGACCGTTGCCATTTGAAATGACTTTAACTTTGTGTCATGTCTGCCATTGGATTTGTTTCTACAAAATGAAACAACTGAATGAACATCCACGTAGCCATGGTAACACTGAAATAACACATAATAATAACACACCCTAAATAAATGCAACGTTTGGGTTGGAAAATAGATTGAATCTAAAAAATAATGATCAATATTTGTGAATGTTTTGCTTTTTTAAACATACTACAGTTTATTTGTTATTTTAGGTTTAATTATGTGGATGGATCATTTCCAAAGCTAATCTAGTTGCAAACTAACAGAATAAGTTTATTCACTTTAAAATATACTCTGAGATTTTCTCACAAGTATCTAGAAGTATCTACTTAAGTATTTATTTTGTTCATGTCATGATATTTTTGTCTGGTTTATTCTTGCTTTGTATTTTTTTTTACCATATTTATTTCTTCCATGCTATTTATTTCTGCCTGTCGTATTTACATTTCTGTATGTATTTCTGCCTAATTATGCAAATGAGGAGGGGCTGAAACAATTAATTGGAATAAACGGATTAATTGTGATTAATCGATTATTGAAATAACCGTCATCTCTCTCTCTCTCTCTCCCTCTCATCCATTCATCATGCATCCATCAGAGGGAGAGGGAGAGAGAGGGAGGGAGGTAGCGAGGGAGAGACCATAATGAGATGCAGCTTGAGCTAGAGCAAGAAAATACAATACTAAGGAGAGCTACATTATCAATTAAGATAGCAAAGTCAGAATATTTCCTTGCCAAAATAAAAAAAAAATAAAATTTTGTTTTGGGCCTTATAGCTGCAAGGTGTCTAAGAGAGAGAGGCGTTGTTTATATTATTATGGAGTGTTTGGGATAAACTAAATAGTACTCAGGGGTTGACGTTAAGGATTTTTACCACTTGCCCTTTGGGCAAGTGACTTTCACATTTCATTTGCCCAGAAACAATTTTTACTTGCCCAGTATAATGTTTGATAAATATAGTCCCTAATATTAATTTTTGTATAGATATATCAATGAAACATGTTTGTTTTTTATATGTTTTTTGTAATTCAGTAAGTTTACAGGTTCCTGGTGTGTATATGCAAGTGTCAGATAATGAACTCAAGCCTACATTACCGTGTTAACATGCTTTTCAATCCTTCCTACACATTCTTTTGAAAACTAAACTTTGCTTTACACTGTTGTGTGCTTGGAAAAATATAAATTGTAATGTTAAAAATCTAAAAAAAACTTGACAGGTAAAAAACTTAAGATCAATCACAAGACAGAAGTCAATGTCACAAATGAATAACTTATTTTAGAGTCACGGTATGTTTATACAAGATAATACAATTAATATAATGTGACTTTTCTAGAGAATCATTATACATAGTTATTTTATACAGGGTTTCCACAGTCTTACATAATTTCAGAATTCCCTGACTTTTAACTGACTATGGATTAGTTTTCCCTGACAAAATAAATGCAGCAACAAGACAATAATAACATAACAGTTCACCAATTTAACATGTTTAGCTCTATAAAATGCACCTCTCCAATGTCTGAGAGAAAAAATTTAATGAAAATGTTTTAATGTATGACCTGCATCTCTATACAGAAGACTGCCATATAATAGTCATATTTACACTGTGCGCATGGCATACAATTATGCCAATTTTCCTAATCCCTGACCGATAATTTTTATCTAGGATTATCTGGGTGCTGGGTTAAATGGGTGGAGGGTTAAAAAGGTGGTGGGTGTGTTACTCTACTTACATTTTTTTGCCTTGTTGTTTTTTAGCCTGCCAAGTCGAAAAAAATGTGTCTGATTCGCGCCAATTCCCGGACAAAAATGACGCCATCTGGCGGAAAATCCTGAGGCTTTTTCAAATCACGCGAGAATGTGTGCAAAACAACAAAAATGGCGCTGGCAACACTTGTGGGTCCTTTTTTAAGCGAATGTCGGTGATTTAAAAGTAATTTTGAGTGATAAATAATTTTTTTTGCGATCATTGCACTTGCCTGGAGGGCAAATGCATTGAATTAGAGAAGAGAACTACACCACTAAAAAAAAAAAAAAAAGATCCCCAGTAATGATGAACTCCATGATATATGGGCAAGATGTGTTGAGAAAACCCAAACATATCAATATCACCTTAAAATGTTTTTTCTAAGAGAGGAGGAAACCGGAGCACCCGGAGAAAAGCCTAAAATGGAGTTAAACCTAAAATAGATGTGGTTTCAAATGTAAAAAAGGAAACCGGGGCACCTGGAGAAAACCACTTACCCACTGTGGCATTTTACCCCATCCCTACGTAAACCCTAAAATATACTAATCTAACTAAATAAAAAAATCTATGAGTGATTGTGTGTGTGATTGTGTTTTTGTGTGTAGTTTATGAAAGCCAAGGGTGAACCAGCAGCTCTTCCAGGGTGGGTCGATTCAGAGGGTCAAGCTCCAGACATTTATTCAGAAAATCTAGGGCTCCTTTTGAAAGCCTTCTGTTGAACCGTAGCTGCTTTAAATGTAATTCCTTGGTTTCAAATGACTTCTTGTGTGTCAAGTCAAACAGGACCACTCCTATCTGCCACACTGTTATGGGTCCAGATGTATAGTTAGCGTGCATGAACCAGTCCAGTGGGGCTTGATTGAATTCATTACAATAATCTAAATGTGGTCTTCCTTCACCAAAGCTGCTTAACCCAAAGTCTTTGAGGTAGATTTGTGGCTTTCTTGAGTCCGTCTTAATTAGGATATTATCCAATTTAATGTCTCTGTGGAAGATGTTTTTGTTTTTTAGATGAATGGCTGCTTTCACCAGCTGTTTTAATATGACCTTTGCCTCCTTGTTCTTGAGGGGACGTTTGAGGTCTTTGAGGTAACCTGCGAGGTCATTACAAGGCATGGGTCTCTCCATCACCAAAATCACCTCCTTTCCCAGGTCATACCAGTCAAACAACGACACCACGAATGACTGCTCCACTGTTTCATCCATCAGTTTAAACATGATGGCTACCTCCAGTGGGAGCTCTCTACCGTTCTCATCTCTATGTTTCAATACCACATTTTGGATGTGTTTGATGGCCACAGGTGAGTTATCCTCTATGCGATAGCCTGCAAAGACAGATATAGAGCCTCTGTCGACCAGTTTATTCAGCTCAACATATTTTTCCTGAAATTTAGCTTTTTCGAGGTCCGCTTTTGAGGGCTCAGCTATCCTTTTCCTTTGGTCCTCATATTCAGGTCCAATGTCTGTACTGGACTCTGAACTCTGTTGTTCCCTGGTGTTGCCGCTGTCTGTGCTGTAATCCAATGGGGAGGAAGATGAATCTGTAATTGGGTCCTCATCAAGGTGTTTGGTCTTCATCTTTTTCTTGGCTGGCAGTGCTGGATCTTCACTTGATATTCCTAGCTCTTCACTTTCCCTCCTTTTCTGGGTCTGGCAGCTTGTTGAGGGTTCTGCTATCTCAGAAACTATGCTTGTTTTACTTTGGTTCTCACATTCAGATCTTTCCTTTGGTTGACAGACTGTACCGGACTCTGAAATCTGTTGTCTCGTGGTGCTGTAGCTGTCTGTGCTGTACTCCAATGTGGAGGAAGATGAATCTGTAATTGGGTTCTCATCAAGGTGTTTGGTCTTCATCTTTTTCTTGGCTGGCAGTGCCAGATCTTCACTTGCTATTCCTAGCTCTTCACTTTCCCTCCTCCTTTTCTGGGTCTGGCAGCTTGTTGAGGGTTCTGCTATCTCAGAAACTATGCTTGTTTTACTTTGGTTCTCACATTCAGATCTTTCCTTTGGTTGACAGACTGTACCGGACTCTGAAATCTGTTGTCTCGTGGTGCTGTAGCTGTCTGTGCTGTACTCCAATGCAGAGGAAGATGAATCTGTAATTGGGTTCTCATCAAGGTGTTTGGTCTTCATCTTTTTCTTGGCTGGCAGTGCTGGATCTTCACTTGATATTCCTAGCTCTTCACTTTCCCTCCTTTTCTGGCTCTGGCAGCTTGTTGAGGGTTCTGCTATCTCAGAAACTATGCTTGTTTTACTTTGGTTCTCACATTCAGATCTTTCCTTTGGTTGACAGACTGTACCGGACTCTGAAATCTGTTGTCTCGTGGTGCTGTAGCTGTCTGTGCTGTACTCCAATGTGGAGGAAGATGAATCTGTAATTGGGTTCTCATCAAGGTGTTTGGTCTTCATCTTTTTCTTGGCTGGCAGTGCTGGATCTTCACTTGATATTCCTAGCTCTTCACTTTCCCTCCTTTTCTGGGTCTGGCAGCTTGTTGAGGGTTCTGCTATCTCAGAAACTATGCTTGTTTTACTTTGGTTCTCACATTCAGATCTTTCCTTTGGTTGACAGACTGTACCGGACTCTGAAATCTGTTGTCTCGTGGTGCTGTAGCTGTCTGTGCTGTACTCCAATGCAGAGGAAGATGAATCTGTAATTGGGTTCTCATCAAGGTGTTTGGTCTTCATCTTTTTCTTGGCTGGCAGTGCCAGATCTTCACTTGATATTCCTAGCTCTTCACTTTCCCTCCTTTTTCTGGGTCTGGCAGCTTGTTGAGGGTTCTGCTATCTCAGAAACTATGCTTGTTTTACTTTGGTTCTCACATTCAGATCTTTCCTTTGGTTGACAGACTGTACCGGACTCTGAAATCTGTTGTCTCGTGGTGCTGTAGCTGTCTGTGCTGTACTCCAATGCGGAGGAAGATGAATCTGTAATTGGGTTCTCATCAAGGTGTTTGGTCTTCATCTTTTTCTTGGCTGGCAGTGCTGGATCTTCACTTGATATTCCTAGCTCTTCACTTTCCCTCCTTTTCTGGGTCTGGCAGCTTGTTGAGGGTTCTGCTATCTCAGAAACTATGCTTGTTTTACTTTGGTTCTCACATTCAGATCTTCTCTTTGGTTCTTCGTCTGAATTGTTTTCTGAACTCTGAGGTCTCATCCTGGTGTTACTATCTTGATTTGTCGACATGAATGAAGGTTATTTTTTTCTTTCTTTTTCGCTGTGGTTTTGAACTTGCTGCCTGTTGCCCTTCTAGACAAACTGTGAGCTGAGTGGGGTTGGCTGGTGTTTAAGTAATGTTGGAACAGGGGCGGGTTCTTTTAGAATTCACGATGACATCACAGTTCTAAAGTGGGCGTGGCTTCTCTAACTGAATGTTATGACCTCATTATGGAAAATTACCAGAGAGGAACCCACAGAATGGATTGTTCAGTCAGGCTCAGTGAGCATTAGCGTTCAGTGTTAAAACCACAAGTAAAAAAAAAAAGTATAGATCTTAATTTAATATCTTCTTCTACTATACCTGTTCTACTTAAAATGTATAGATTTCATGTCTTATTCTAAAACAAGAGTGAAAAAAACTCTAAAGTTAAAAATAATTTAATGAATATGTTCATAAATATAGATAAAAAGTGCTAGAAATCTTTAAAAACTTTGAAATATGCCTTAAGCGATTGTTTTCAGTGACAGAATAAACAACCAATAGCTGGCACAGGCTGAGATTTTACTCAGAGAGCTCACAGCTGACCGAAAAATTCCCAGTTTAGTTTCTTGTAGCATCAAGAGCATTAAGCCCCGCACTACCGCTTGAAAAACCGATCCAGGCGGGGACCGGTCCGAGCTTGGATCGGTAACCAAACAGTTTTGGCTGACGACCGTTCACTACGTCACACTTATCTCGGTTATCTTGACTCCTCGACCTGACGCCTCCTAGTGACGATGTGCGGTATTACTGCTAGGATTGAAGGAGGGACTCAAGCAGCTTATTGCGTTAATGCACCAGCAGCGCTGTTTTGTCAACGCCCGTAAAACCCAAGAAGTAGAAGGCGAAGGAGGAGGAATCAAACAAAATCAAAAAATGGCGGTAAGCCGTCGCCATTCAGAAAGTTATGCTTGATTATTATTGCTGTACTTCCGTCGTGTTTGCGGTGGGTCAGGCGAAGACGGCAACCTTGCGCGGATGTACTTGAGAAAGTCGGCTTTTGGAAGCCGACTTTCTGGAATAGATGTGAATCGGCATGTTCAGCCAGTCGGCGCGATGGCGCGTTCTGCTCATGCGCTCTTGTTATCAGAGAACCGAGCCAGGAAAAAAGCCGAGCCGAACCACCTTAGGAACTGGTCTGCAGTTAGCGCGTCCGGTTATGTTTATCTCGGTTCAGTTCAGGTTGTTCCCGTTCACACTACGACAAGTTATCTCAGTTACTGAGCTTCGGACCGATCTCGGCTCAGTTTTTAAGGGTAGTGTATCGGGGTATTAGTGAGTGATCGCACGCACTCAGCAGTTGGCTCAGTAAATTAACTGAAATTTGGCTAAAATACCTAGTAACTTACGGAAGCGTATTGCATTCACCAAAGAAAAAAATTCTGACAACTTATCTCATAATTCTGACGGATCGGTATCTCGTAGTTATGAGATCTTTTCTCATAATTACGAGATATTATCTCATAATTACGAGGAATAAGATGTATAATTATGAGATAATATGTGATATTTAGGAGATCAGGAAGGACAGTCATTGCTGATCTCCACTACATGAAAGGTTGTGAGCACATTGAGTGGGGTTGTTGGGATAGTTGGAAATTATTTTTTGACATGAATCTGTATGGCATCCCCATCACCAGCAGCATGCAATCACACTGACTTACCCCTGGCGGCGTCCTGTGAGCAGAGTTATCGTCCAGTTTTGGTCAAGCCGAAAGTAGTCCGAGCAGGTTTTAGGAACAGCGAAATAAAGCACGTTCTCTTCCCAAAACATTATGTGTGTTCAAAAGGGCGATATTTTGCATCCCAAAACGTTGTAGTGGAAAAACGTCGTGAATATCAATTGGTCCTATTTTCTGCTCAGTCGCAGCGCCCGTCATTTCAGGCGAGGCAACAATATCCATGTCTCGAACACGGCGGAGGGGAACAAACGCTGTTGTTTCGCTCGCTTCCTGAAATATCGGTCAGACTAAATCTGGCTAATGCGGCGATATTTCCAATAACGGCGAAGTATTCCTCGCTGCTGAGATAATACTGCTAATCACATAATAAGAGAGTCATAATACGAGATGATGGTCACTGGAGGAGATAACATGGACAGATGATCACGTCATGAATGGCCAAAAGTGAGACAATGTCGCCAATATGCTTTATTTCCTTTTAGGTATGTGATAGAGGTCTGCGCAGGACAGATTTTCCAGTCCCGCTCCCACAAAGAATTATGATTTTCAGTCCTGCTCCCACCCGCACCTGTAATAGTTTGTCCTGCTCCCGCCCGCAATTCCTGCATGATCCCAACGTTCGCCTATGTGTGTTAGAACAATAGATGAAAGACTGATTCGAGCACTAATCATGGTCAAACAGTTAATTCTGCACGTACATGGAATAATATGATATAATATATATATAATAATATTTCAGTTTAAAACTCTCATCTAAGTCTAGTAAAACTCAACTAAACTAAACTACTATGTACAAAGAGGAAGGGAAGCATGGCTGAAAACCATATTACATTATATTATATATCATATTTAAGATGGATTTTGTGTTTGAAACCAAAGTTTATCTGGAAGAATTTAGGATATGAACAAATTAGCTTTTCACTAATTTTAAAGAAATTGCAATGTTTTCAGACCAATTCACAATGCAAATCCATGAGGTGAACGAAACATTATTTGGCCAACTAATGTTTTTTTGAATGATTTGCTTAATCAAGAACAAAAACACCTTTAGTCAAATTATTCTTTACCCTCTTTGAAATAGCTAGCAGCGAATAGACATCAGGATTCCACTACATGACTCATGGTCATACTTGGTAATGGAAATGTAATGAGCATCTGAGGAACACATAAACACTAATGTTATATCAGTGTTTAACCCTTAGTGAATAAAGCTTGTCCAAGCTTAAGCAACAGCTCAACACATATTCCTGTAGCATAGCGTAGCATGCACGCAGTCAATTCTTTAGGGTCAATTAGCGTTGTCTTTACTCAGCAGTAAACACGTGATATGATTAGCATCATCAAAAGGCATATTGTTTGTTCTGTCCCTGCAGCGTCTCATCTGACGACCTATGGATCTTCTATAGTTCATCGTTCCTGACGGCTGACCGCCCTCGATCCTGACGGCTGACCGCCCTCGTTCCTGACGGCTGATCGCCGACGTCCCTGTCTAGGGACCGTCGTCATCACTGCCTGCTGAAAACCGCCAGCTCTTGCCAGACACTGTTGTCCCTTCCTGCAAGCCGCCATCGGCTCATTCTGCTTGCTACTGTCGACCCTGACTGCTGGCCGCCACCGGCCCTGTCAGCTACCACCGCGGCCTGCTAGCCATTTCTCCTACATGCTAGCTGTTATCTCTGCTTGCTAAACAACATCTCATCATACTACTTTGTCAAAATTCCAGACTTGGATCAGATAAGTAAATTGAGACTTTTTCTGATATTGCTCTTAGGTGTTTACACCTTTGAAAATGCACCAAAGTCTTCTGAGGATTTGTATAATAACTCAGCTCACTCCTTCAAGAATTACTCCAGATTCATGGACACTCGATGAGACAATTTGGACTCCTTCAGATGTTATTACTCACTAGCATGACTTAAATCATATACCAACTAATAACGTAGTTCACTTAATGTGCTTGTCTGTTTTAAGGAACTGTTTTGTGTTAAATGAATTATCTCTTATACACATGCTCAGAACAAGAATACCAGCCTGGTATCAAATGTAAATGGTCAATGGAAAAGACTCCTTCTTCTTTTACTTTTACTGTCAGGTAATTTGCAACCGAATCCAGGTCCAACTTTCAATAATTTTGACACACCAGAAGAGTTCAAAACCAGATCAGGTTTTGGTATTTTACATATTAACTCTCGCAGTCTCTTGCCTAAGATAGACCTGATTAAAATCTGGATTGAATCTACCAATACGGATATCAAAGTCTTGACGGAAACGTGGTTAAACAAATCCATTACAAATAAAAATATTTCCTTAGAAGGTTGCAATGTTTTTCTCTGTGATCGCCTTAAGAAAGGTGGCGGTGTTGCCATCTATGTAAAGAGCAATTTTCATGTCACACTTTTATCCTCTGTTTCTATTTCTAAACGATTTGTGTTTCTAGCCCTAAAAATTGAATTCACTAAGTCTCAGTATATAACAGTTATAGGGGGTAACGACCACCTTCTGCTGTCTGTGATGCACTTCCAAATTTAAACAAATATCTAGCTGACCTAAATAACAATGAATTTGTTTTATTAGGAGATTTAAATCTAGACTGGCTGAGAGCATCTTCAGAAAGCTTAAAAACTTTCTGTGATTCTTCAAATATCACCCAGTTAATAAACTACCCCACTCGACCCAATAACAAACGCCCGTCAAAATCACCACTTCTTGACTTAATTATGACAAATTCTCTGCATAAATATACAGGGACAGGAGTTTTTGCAAATGATCTTAGAAATCATTGTGCTGCAGGTATAGTTAGAAATCTCAAGTTACCAAAATCTAAGCCACGTATTTTGATCAAAAGAGATTTAAAACACTTGAATGAGCAATCTTTTGTTCATGATTTGATACTTTTTAACAGGAATTATGAAGAATTTTTAAGACTAATAAATAAACATGCTCCTGTATGTAAAATTAGGGTGAAGGGGAGAAATAATCCTTTGTTTTCCCCAGCTATTGGGACTGTGCTTAAACAAAAGCTGCGTCTCCATTACGCAGGCTGCGTACTTCCGAGGACGCAGCCTACCTAGCCTCCCGGAGGACCCAGACTTGGTAGGCTGCTCCGGAGGATCCTCAGCCGTTGGTAAATGGGACCGGTCTAGCCTTTGGAGCACTTCCTGGTTTGCGACACGACGTCATCACGTTTACCCCAAAACAGCCTAAAACAAAATCCGATGCAGCTCGAGAAATACGGAAAGAAACAACAAAAAATAGATATGGACATTTTTATTTCTTTTATTTACTTGTCATTGGAGGAGGAGAGTCGGCTTTGACGGCTTCGGCGGCAGCAAAACCGGCGACGGATTTTTCTCAGGCTGGCAGAGCGCGCGAGTGGAGAGGTAAGATTTACCTGCTATTATTCTAACCCAATCGGTCTCCGCCAGTCACGTGACATTTGTTGCTAAGACGCCATTTTTGGTGGAAAAGGCGTAGTGTAAACAACCGCAGCATAGCTAAACGAAGGACTAAAGGATTGAGTTTGTTTCTCTGACTATATGGAAAAAAGTAAGCAGAATGCGAAATTACCGGACAGGTGTCGGGTGCCAAGGTAGTTATCCCTGCGAAAATTTGTATCCCCTCGTCGGGAGCGCGCACGGAGTAGGAAGAACAACCCGACTTAACTCCGCCTCAAATTCCAACGTGCAGAACTTGAAATTTGAAAGGTTTTACGTGTATGAAAGTTGAGCTTTACTGTTTTATTCTTTACTTCACGTGTTATAGCAGAATATCGCCAGTGATATTGATTTAAAACTGATTATAAAACACAAACGTTTGCTTGAAAGCTGGTCGCTGACAGCAGTGTCTACTCCTCCCTCTGAAAGCAAACAGATCCTTGTTCTTTTCCACACGTTCATTAAAAAAATCTCTCATTGTTTCACAGTGTCCAAATGTTCTCATCCCATTGAAAACTGTTGTAAACCATATACTTGTAATAAAATGAAATAGAAAATATCAACTATTTTCCTTTAACTATCAACTGTTCTTTTATCAACTTTCTTCCTATATATATATATATATATATATATATATATATATATATATATATATATATATATATATATATATAAATGTCAGTCTTGTATATTTCTTGTATATTTGTATATTGCAGAGAGTAAACGTAATTTCATTTCCCTTGTATGTCTTGTACATATGTAGAAAATGACAATAAAAGCTGACTTGAACTTGACTTGATATATATATATAGATATAGATATAGGCTATATATATAGATATAAGATATATATAGACAGATATGTATAGATATCGATATGTATAGATCTATATCTATTCTTTATACTCTTATCATGCGTGGGTTCTCTCCGGTGCTCCGGCTTTTTCCCAAAGTCCAAAAAAGAAGTTAGGTTAAAATAATGCATTGTCATGCGTCTTATGATTGACTAAATATTCCTGTTGGAAGAGAACTCATGTTAGTGTTTTGATTAATTATGTGATTTTGAAACATGTTTGCAGTGTTTTGTTAGACATGGTGTGTCGTGTTACAATATTATTGTATTTTGAAAATTAGTTTTGGAGTTTAGTTTACAATGTGTGAATTTGAACATAAAATTAACCGTTTCTCCAATTGTATGTTTTAGGTGTGTTGATGCGTTAAGAGTTTAGGAAACCTGTTAAAAGTATTGAAAACTGTGTCATAGCGATTTAAAAAAACTGTAAGATGAATGGTGGAGGCTTTCAAATTATCTATTCTCCATGAATCCATAGCTCAGATATATCTGGAGGTTAAATTAACTGAAACTTTATGTTGTTGTTTCTTCAACAGAACATATGTTATTTGTTCTGATGAAGAAAAGGGTGGAAAGAAGGAAAGAACATTAAAACAAGAGAAAAACAGCAAACCTAAACTCATAAGGATCCATATAGCTGCTGTTTATTTTTCCATCTGGAACAGTTCATGTGGAATTTAGGTTGGTAATTGAGAGCAGAATTAAATAAACAACCTAAATAAAATACTAAATTATGACTAAACCAGTAAAGTAAATAAATAAGGAATAAAATAGCTTTATAAAGGAAAAGGATCTATTTTGGTCATTTTTAGCAGTAGAGGACAGAAACGACTGCTAGACTGCTAGATGAAGTTTGAACACCCCTTTCAATCACAAGATCATCTGCTATAAAAGAGGACTCTTTGGCTCTGTTAGAAACCTGGGCTGCATCCTCAAGCGCGCGGTCACTAGACTGGGTCCTTCTTGAGTCCTTGAAAATAAAGAGACCGAAGGAAGAGTTTTGGCTGTGAATTCGAACAGGTCTACCGTCCACGGCCGGGTTTTACACGCCCAGTAAGCTCTGTTGCTTAGCAACGCGTGAGAGGTTGACACACAAAGTAGGAAAAAGAATGAAAACCGAGGTTTTCAAAACTGTTTTGTTTATTTATTTATTTTTATTGTAAAGAGTGAACTAAGACTACATTAACAAGAATCCAGAGAGGAATAAAGGTTCCAACCACGGGGAGCAGGAACAAATAAAATCAAATGGTAATGATAGAAACCTTAGTCAGTTAAATAACATGCTGCTGTTATTTAAGCAGCATGTTTATTCTGCACATCTCTGGCGTTGCTGCTATAAGAGCTTCGGGCACGGCGTTTACGCATTCTGGAGTGCGCCGCCATATTAGTAGCTAGTTGCTACCGTTGCCTACGGTAAACAAAGACCTAAAACAGCATAGAGATAGAGCAGAAAGAGCGAGTAAACAGCGATGTTAAAAGCGAAGAAAGGATGCGGAATATGCACGAGACACACTGCAGAGGAAGCCGAGGACGTTATCTGCAAAAAGATGGGCTTCATAAGCGGACTTGATCCCTCTGAAGTAGAAAGCAAGAAGTAGTGCGTTGGGGAAGAATTTCTACCGCCGTTTGCGAGGGAGGACGTATTTTCCTATCTAGTGTGTGGCGTCAGTGCCTACACACATGAAAAGTTTCGCTGCTACAAGTCGCTAGGAGGCTTACAAACAGCTGACAGATGGAAAAGTTCATGACATGGAAGTTATCAAGCCGAATGAGAACACAGTCATCAGAGCCAAGGTAAGCTACCGTCTCAACATGGTGTGGTGTTTGTTGTGGTGATAAGACTAGGTGCTGGCACTAACGTAAAACATCAAAAATGTATCTAAATAAATCTTGTGCTGACTGTACGTGTCCAGGGATAATGTAGTTACATTCTGATGATATATGACTGTCCTAGCATGGTACTACCACGCAGGGGCGGAGATAGATGAATAAAAACAGTATGTTCTGTAACTTACCAGAATGAAAATGCCGGGAACACACTCTCATGGACACTGGGATTGAGTTGAAAGTTATATTTGGCCGTCTTACAGCAGCGACCCATGCTAGCCGGCGACTCTTTGTTATGGAGGACATTTGTTTTCCATTGAGACGCCTCCAGGTTGGAAAACGGTAAAAAGACAATCCATTTGGGATTTTTTTCCCCGTCCAGTCACAGCTTGCGCTACTACACCCTACGACACAGCAGCGGGTGACCATAACGACAGCAGAGGTAAAATGAAACGGCAAAAAACTAAGCAAACTACTAGCAGAAGAAAGCTAGTCCTTACAGGCGCGAAGTCAAAGTGTAAACAGTGGGCTGACCAGCTATCAATATGTCTGCCGCGCAACGTGTGACGTCATGTGCCCGAGCCTTATTTTCAAATATCCATTACTGTAAAAATGTCCATAGCTGCATATTGGTTATTTATTCTCCAGTTTTATATTGTTAAAGCACTTTACAGCATTGGATTTTTTATATTCTAACTCTTCCCTATTATGTTATTCTTATACATTTTTCTAAGGTCCTCATTTGTGTGACCATTTTCAATAATCTTTCTGCTGCTGTAAATTTTCCCATTGTGGGACAATAAAGGGATTTTCTATTCTGTAAAAGGGGTAGAAATATATAAGTAAATCTAAACAATGTATGTATAAAAAATATATCTGCAAAATTTCTAATATTCAACAACAAAAAATACTTAGTTAAGCATATTGTGCAAAACAGCAATAAAAAGATAAAACTCCTATCAGATTAACAGTCCCCACTCTGCAAATCTATTAGAATCTTTCCTAAATTACAGCCAAACCCATTTACACAGTAACAGATAAAAACCTTTGGATAAATCAAGCATTACCGCCACATATCTGACTCAATAACAATTAAAACAACTATTTTCATTCATTTCAGATGGAACTATTCACAGACTGGATTATATTAAACAGAACTTCCAATTTTCACCACTGTTGAGCGCCAAAGTAACCTTTCCTCTGATCAGCCGGCTTGCTTGGTCTCGCAATGAATCCTGGGATATCCAAGGATACCGAGGATACATCAGACCGATCCTTCAAATCGGGCAAAAAAAGTTTAAGGCGCATAACGAGGACTCTTGGAATCCCGACCAGACCTCTCGCCGCGCTATAACGTAATCGTCTTTCGAAAGGAACATTTTGGAGCAACACAACGTGAAAAAGAAAGAAAAGAGGAAAAGAAAAGAAAGAGGAAAAGAAAAAGAAAGAAGAAAAGAGAGAGAGAGAAAGAGAGAAAGAAAGAAAGAAAAGAGAAAGAAAGAAAAAAGAAAAGAAAAGAAAAGAAAAGAAAAGAAAAGAAAGAAAGAAAAGAGAGAGAGAGAGAAAGAAAGAAAAGAGGAAAGAAAGAAAAAGAAAGAAAAGAGGAAAGAATGAAAAGAAAGAAAAGAAAAGAAGAAAGAAAGAAAAGAAAAGAGAAGGAAAGAGAGAAAGAGGAAAAGAAAAGAAAAGAAAGAGGAAAAAAAAGAAAAGAAAGAGAAAAGAAAGAAAGAGAAGGAAAAGAGAGAGAGAAAGAAAGAAATGCCTGCACGAGGGCGAGGAAGACAAGTACCAGGACAAGGGAGAGGAGTGGGGCAAGGTAGAGGGGAAAGAATAAGAATGCGTGGTGGCGCTCAAAGAAGGACCAGAGCTAAGGTAACTGATCAACAAGAGCCACTATTATTGATCATGTCATAAACCACAGGCTATCATACAGAGAGGCTGGTGAACGAGTACAGCCAAATATCAGCTGGGACACAGTGGCATCTATTGTCCGTATTTTCAGAGAAACCAACAGGTAGGATATTGCTTCATGCAAAAGAAATGTTTCAGCTGTGTGGGACCATTTTGATCTCATGTTTTCACTCACCTTATTTGAATTGAAATTCAACTCCAATAGACTCTATTTAATCACTTTACTTAGTGAGCACTTTTCTAAATCCCTCTCCTCATTCAGATGTTCACTTGAGTTTTAACTTTATATGTTCACACTATTTATTGGCTCCATCTAAAAATATCAAAGATACTTTCAATTTAAATATTTTATAGAATACATGAAACAATATACACATTAATATAACAAATTTTTCGATTATATTGTCCAAGTGGGTCATCAAAGTCCGTATCAGTTAAGTCTGTCAAATAGGCTGCATTTAGGGATTTTAAAGGTCCAGCAGGCATCAGTATTCAGTGACACATTATCAATACAGTTCAGCAATCTGTTCATAACATCTCATTAAGGCCACTTCCCTTTACTGCATTTTAAGTGTCTGAGGGTTTAGCATGGAGCACAACTTGCAAAGAAGTAAACCCTCTGATGATTAAAACGCTTCATTTCTGCTTTAACTTTGAAGTTTCCATCTGAAGGTGAAGACAGCTGACTGAAAGCTAAGGTCTGTACAAGGATTTCCGGTAAGCTCTGTGTTTCCATCTTCAAGCTTTCTCTCTCTTACTGGTTCTTTTTCCTGAGAAGGGATCAATCACAACAAACTCTTTAAATAACACTTCATAATGTTTATGTCAGGAGTGGGTGCTGAGGTTGCTTGAGGACCCAAATGCAGAGGCAGGGAGGCAGAGATGAGTTCTGAGAGATTTAATTGCAAACCATAGGTAACAGAGGCACAATTCCAACTTAAAATGTTAAACAAACCCAAAACAAATGGAGACATCAGGGGAAAACGAGCCTGAGGAGCAACGAGCTAAGAAGAAAACTACAGCAACGACAGGACCAGCAACAGCAAGGAACCAACAAGGAGAGACTGCAGAGGAAGAGACTTGCTCTGTTTGAAAACCTAGCAAGACCAAGCAAGCCTTGATCAGAGGAAAGGTTACTTGGCGCCAAACAGTGGTGAAAATTGGAAGTTCAGTTTAATATAATCCAGTCAGTGAATAGTTCCATCTGAGATGAATGAAAATAGTTGATTTAATGGTTATTGAGTCAGATATGTGGCGGTAATGTTTGATTTATCCAAAGGTTTTAATCTGTTACTGTGTAAATGGGTTTAGCTGTAATTTAAGAACAGATTTGCAGTGTGGGGACTGTAAATCTGATAGGAGTTTTATCTTTTTATTGCTGTTTTGCACAATATGCTTAACTACGTATTTTTTGTTGTTGAATATTAGAGATTTTGCAGATATATTTTTTATACATACATTGTTTATATTTACTTATATATTTCTACCCCCTTTTATAGAATAGAATAGAAAAATCTCTTTTACGTCCCAAAACAATGGGCAAATTTACAGCAGCAGAGAGATTATTGAAAATGGTCACACAAATGTGGACCTTAGAAAAAATGTATAAGAATAACATAATAGGGAAGAGTTAAAATATAAACAATAAAATACTGTAAAGTGTTTTAACAATATAAAACTGGAGAATAAATAACCAATATGCAGCTATGGACATTTTTACAGGAATGGATATTTGAAAATAGCAGCAACATCAGAGATGTGCAGAATGACAGCAGCATGTTATTTAACTGACTAAGGTTTCTATCATTACATTTGATTTTATTTGTTCCTGCTCCTGGTGGTTGGAACCTTTATTCCACTCTGGAATTTGTTAATGTAGTCTTTGTCTGCACTTTACAATAAAAAGCAAAATAAATAAACAAACAGTTTTGAAAACTTCGGTTTTCATCCTTTTCCTACTTTTGTGTGTCAACTTTCACGGTTGCTAAGCAACAGAACATACGGGCGGTAAAACCCATAAAGGGTAGACCTGGTCGAATTCACAGCCAAAACTCTTCGGTCTCCTTATTTTCAAGGACTTCATAGGATCCAGTCTAGGTAGACCGCGTCCTTGGAGGATGCAGCCCCGGGTTTCGAACAGAGCCTGAGGCTGTTCAGATCCCCTTTCAAGCTCACTGCGCATCCGGTCACGTGGTTTCACCTAGCAAGGCCTCCGACGTAGTCAATTTTGGCCCCGCCTCTAAATGGATCCGCGTGATTCGGGGGGACTTCCAAGGGGATTCCCGAAGGCGTGTGAACTTTATGGCGTCACTCTCCTTGACCTACTTGACCAGCTCACATTACCTTGTGGGAACTCACAAAGAGGTTTTACTGACCAGTAATTCTCTGTGTTTAGGTTTTTACTCAACAGATAATAATCATGATTGCTTCGTGCTGCCGTGAACTCCGCCAAAAATTGTTAGATGCTAAGAAAAATCTGAAGCTGCCACCACTGCTCATAAAAA
>JAGKQL010000004.1:29875104-29886026 GCA_018398635.1 Cyprinodon brontotheroides | reverse complement strand
TATTTTCAGAGAAACCAACAGGTAGGATATTGCTTCTCTACACCAGTGTAAGTACCATTTACAGTTTAGAGTGACTTTATGCCTCCAGTGTGTCTGATATGCTTAGCGTTTGATTTATCTAACATAACCCCAGTTCTTTAGAATAATATGGCGAGTGTCTACGCTATGGGATGCAACCTCCTGCAGCCCTGATAACATCTATCTCAAATCTGCCAAATCCCTGATTGGCTGGTGGAAGATGCCGTCATACATACGCCCCGCGGCTCCGACTACTAAAGCGTGTGCGGATCACCGGCACTCCAATTCAACAAAAACAAAACTCTTCTGCAGCCCTGCAGAAGAGGAATTCTGGCGAGACACCTGCATCATATTATTCTAGAACTGGGGGTTATGTTAGATAACCAAGCGTTCTTTTTCATATATTCACTTCGATTGTCTAAGGATATGGTGGCTCCCGTATTGCCAGACAGCTTGCTCGAACAAGAACGGCCGATGGGGGAAGTTTACAAGGTCAGTTATGACTCTAGGGCCGCACGCAGCCCGCGCCGCGGTCCAGACGTCAAGCATGTAGAACGGACAAAAGTCAGAGGCGAAGACCAATTGCGTAGCTGAACAAATGTCCTGAGCGGACACTTTCGAAATAAAGCCCAGGACTTGGCCATCCAGCGGGTAAGAATTGTGCCGCAGACCGCCCGAGGGGCTGCAGACCCCTAACTTCCCATGCATAGCGATAGCCTCCACCACCCAGTGGGCGGCGTTGCTGTGTTACACTGCGGTCCGCCCAGTGAGACAAGAGCTAATCACTCATCCTGAAGCTCTGCATCCTGTCCATATAAAGCCGACAGCTCGAACAGGGCACAGCATGTGCTTCGCCCGTTCACCGGGGAGGCGGAGAATGCCGCTAACTTCGATCGGTGAACAGAACCAACCACTTTAGGAACAAAAGGCCGGGTTGGGCTTCCAGCACCTCTGGCGTGTATTCGGGTCGAGCCGGGTACATCGCGGGGGTTCTAGAGAAGTTTACGAATGTAGCTGGACTTGTTTCGCAGAGGCCAGAGCCAGTAACAGCACTGTCTTGAGAGACAGATGTTTAAGACTGGTCCCCAACAATGGTTCAAATGGGGGTCCCTTAAGCCCCTCCAGAACCACCAACAAATCCCACGGAGGGCAGCAAAGGTCTGGAGGCGGGGAGAAGGAGCCTGCGAGCCCTTCATAAACCGACAAACCAAAAGGGTGTTGGCTTCGCCGTTTGTCTCCAAATCCTATATGGCATGCTGCTATATGGCACCAGATAAACTTTTAACCGTGGAAAAAGCTTTCCTTTTCAATCAGTTCCTGTAAAACGCATAGAATCTGAAAAGGAACGTAGGTTTCAAGACACCACCGCCAAACAGTCCCCCAATTGGAGCCATATAGATTCCTAGTGGAGGGAGTTCCCATATGGATAGTATTAATTACACACTCTGAGGGAGCCCCGCAGTGGTTAAATTAAGCCGCACTCACGGGCCAGGCCCACAGCTGCAGTCGCCCGGTGTGGGTGGAAACTGGTTCCCCCACCCTGGGAGAGCAAGTCCCTGTGCAGTGGCAGCTCCCAAGGCTGGGCGCACAGCATCTGGAATATCTCCGCCAGCCAGTGTTGCGCTGGCCAGTGCGGAGCTATTAGGATCAGTCTGTGATTGAATGCCCTCACTCTGGCGAGAGTGGGGGGTATCAGGGCCAGCGGTGGAAACGCGTATAGCAGCTCGTACGGCCAGGCGTGCGCTAGTGCGTCTACGCCCAGAAGGGGCATTCAGAGTGCTCCAGAGAGGAGCAGCTCGCGCTCGGCGTTTTTCCCTGAACTGGCGAACAGATCTATCTGAAGCGCCCGTGGCGCCCTTATGCCACTCCCGCACGACCTGTGATTGCAGCGTCCATTCCATTACTGGCGGGCCGGACGACAGGTCGCACGTGTTCGAATACCGGGGCGTCGTGCGGCTCTCAGGGGAGAAAGTGAACTGCTCCAGAAGAATCGAATTAAGCCCAGCGGCACGCCAGATTGTGCAACATGCGGGGCGCAGGCCCCTTGGCGGTTGATATACGCCACTGTTGTCGTGTTGTCCGTCCTCCTACCAGGACGGTGACCCGAGGAATGGGAGGAAGTGTCTCAGAGAAACACCGGCTCAGCGACCTACAGACCTGCCCTCCTGAATGCAGCCCCGGCCTGATAGGCTGGCTGGCATCCGTGGTTACCACTTTCCTGGGCGAGGAAGGCGGTGCCCATAAACACCTTGGGTCAGGAAGGGCGGGGAGGGCTGCGCCAACAGCGCCAGAGCTGGTATACAGTCGCTGTGACGTTACATCGCCGTGTGCGCATGATGCACGGGGTCCAGTCGGGCTTGAAAGCGACCAAGCGCTAAAGTCCGCATAGCCAGAAAGGCGGCGAGAAGCGGAAATCACGAGGATGAGGCCATCAGACCCAGCAACTTGAGCACAGTCTGAACTGGACAGACCTGTGCAAGACGAATTGTGCAAAACCAATACTCTGAATGTCACTCTTTCCTCTGATTGGCGGGCTGTGTGAACGAACATGGGATAATCCCAGAAAGCATATCTCCTGGGTGTTGGTGATAGGTGGCTTTTTTTCCATATTTATTACAAAACCCAAATCCATCAGGGTGTGCTGTGACAATATGTATTAAGGAACCCTGGCTTCCTGTTCTGACTTCGTGCTTAACAGGAGCCAGTCGCCCAAATACGTGGCCAGGCGTATCCCCGGCGTCTGGCGAGGGCTATTACGGCACCTCTGTGCACCCAGATGAAAACCCTGGGACTGAGAGACAGACCGAATGATAGAACACGGTATTCGTGAATAAACACCCCTTTGAAAGGCAAATCCGGAGATATTGTCTGTGAGGGGGATAAAATGGGAATGTGTAAAATCACAGCGTGCTTTCCAGATCACGGGGCCGAAAACCAATCGTTCGGTCTTACTAAGAGCACTTAACAATTGTGCTGCATGTGGTCCGGCATCCTGAGAACCCCAACCATTTCCGCGAAGGAATTTGTTTCAGGGCTCTTAGAAGTCCAGAATAGGGGCGGATTCCTCTCCCCGTTTGGGGGACGAGGAAGTATCGGAATAAAACCCTGACAGACTCTGTTCGGGAGATACGACAGAAACTGCTCGTTTGTCTATCAGAGAGAGAATTTCCTCCCGTAAAACTCGAGCTGATTCTCCCTGTGCATGTGAGTGTATTACGCCGGAGAAACGGGGAGTGAAAGTGGCAATTGAAGCCTGTATCCCGGGAAATTGTGCGCAACACCCACGGTGGAGCTGCTGCTGCTCTCCAGCTTTCCCATCTGAGAAGCGGGGAACATATGCTGACTCTGCCCAGCGCCTGTGGTGGAACAGAAGCGGTTCGGGCATCACCGGAGCACGGTGGGAAAAACCACGATCACTTCCGGCGAGGGGCGGCGGTGCCCGTCCGGGAGCAGAGCTACCACAGGGGAGCTGGCGGCCACCCTGCTTGGCGGAGAGAGGCATCGCTCTGTTTTGGCTTTTTAATTATCTGCACCCCCGGCGCTCGTGGCCCATGGCTTTGTGACAGATTTATTATTTTTATTTTGACACCATTTTTTCTTTTGAGAACAAAGGGTGTGTGACTGTACTTGTGGACATTCCGCCGGGGGTACAGCAGCGCGGAGCCTCCGAGGCGATGTCGCTGCTCCCTCCAGCGGACCGGCTCTGGGATTGGGTAACGGTGGCGTGGGGTGCGCTGGAAACAGAAGCCAAAACGGTGGGCCTGCGCTGAGCGGGGAACAGCAGGCTGCACCAACCGAGGAACTGGCGGCTGTCAGGCCACCCTCTTTTTCTTCCTCGCCTGTGGGACCCGAGGCTCGCGGCGGCTGTGAAGCGGCCGGCGTGGCGTAGCGGTCGTGGAGGCAGGTTTCCCCCTGCCAGCCGGCTCCGCAAACCTTCCTCATCGCCGGGAGCGGACCTGGCGGTGGTGGCGATCTTAATGGTACCTTAAAACGCGGCGGCTGGGAGGCTGCATCGCGCAAAGGTTTTGCGTTACACCGGAGAGTGAAGGCGCCAGAGCTTTCCGAGGGAGCAAAAGTTTGAGGGCCTCGTTGTCATAGCACTGGCACCTCACATCATCGCTGCATTGTGCCCAATGCAGAGCCGAAGATACCTTGAGGGACGATCGGCATATCCAGGATGTCATCCCGCTCCCTGTCGGTCCAGGTTAGCGAGACTTGAGCCATGGCGCTTCGCTCCTGGACGACGAGGGTTGCCATCACCTTCCCAACTGGCCTGAACCCGCGTGCCGCGCTGGATACGGAGAGACAGGTCCGCGATGACCGCCATCTCCTCCCACGCATCCGGGTCTCGCTCCTCAGCAGACGGCGCCAAACAGCTCTTGGTAGGCGGTGAGGATGGAGAGGGCGCTGAGAGGCTCTGGCCGAGAGGGGCTGTAGCTTTGTATGCGCACCCCACGTTCAGAAGCGCGGGCCCCACAAACCGTTAGGGCTTAGCTGGCAGCGTCGGGCGCCTGGGGAAAGCTGCAGGCAACTGGCTCACGCTGCCTGGGCAGAGGTCGCGCAGCTACCGGGACTTCCACCGGAGGCATGGAAGGGAGGCGGTGAGCGTCCATCGCCTCGCAGTCGAGGGATGCTGCGCCCGAAATAGGGCTCCTGTTGCTGTATGGGCAGCTAGTCCATGTTTTGGAGAGCGCTCCGTCAGCAACTCGGGGAAGACAGGGAGAAGCTGCTTCACCGCATTTCGTGCCAGGGGAAGCCGTTTGCCTTCGTAGCGGGACCGGGTGGGCTCCGCTATTGCGACCGGCCAGGGAATCTCCAGCTTCTCTGCCGCGCGTTTGCACACGTCGAGCAGGTCCACATGGAGGGAGGGAGCTGGTGAGCTCGCTCCCCTGTCTTCCTTGGCGGAAGGGCACGGCGGTTTAGGCCTCTCAGGCTGTGCTGGGGCCATGAAGGTGTCATCCTCTTCCTCGTCCTCTGATATGAGGAACGAGGTGTCGTCATCCTCCTCCATGGGGCTGACTTCCAGCACGTCTTCCTCGGGAAACGGGGGGGCATGGAGCTGCTCGCACTGGGCACCCCAGTCGTAGTCAGTCTCGAGGAGCTTCCCCAGCTGTGTCCACGTCCTCCTCCGCGGCTGCACCTTGTGCGGCGGTGGGGAGGAATGGGTCACAGTCCGAGACGCTAACCTGGCGGGCTAGCCTGCGTCTGAGGCTCTTAACCGTGAACACTTTGCAGTGTCCACAGGAGCCGGGAATTTCTAGGGCCAACCTGGCGTGGTCGACTCCCAGACAGGTACTGCACACCGGGTGGGTGTCCTTCCCTGAAATTTTATTCCCGCAGCCACAAAGACGGTAGTCTCCCCTGGCGTGGGGGTTTTGGACGGCCGCCATTTCCCGGCGAGCTGGAGTGCTGGTAGGGAAAGGAACCGTAGCTAGCTGGCGTGCTAGCGTGGCGGGGTCGAGGAAGTAGCTGGTGTGCCAAATGCTCGTCCGACTCGAGCGTCCGTGGAGGGGAGCCGAGAGGGATTCCGCCGTGAAGAGAGACAAAAGGATACCGGTCCGGTCTGGAGTGAGCGGACAGGGCAGAAGCCAGAGCACAGTGCTAGCGTCCGGCGACGGAAACTAGCAAGGTCCGTCTGTGGGCAGTTAAGCTAGCGAAGGCTCCGACGTGAGATAAGCTCTCCAGGTGAGAAGAGGTTTTGAATTGGAGTGCCGTGATCCGCACACAGCTTTAGTAGTCGGAGCTACGGGGCGTGGCGTATGGCGGAGCATTTCCACGAAACCAATCAGGATTGGCAGATTGGGAGATAGATGCTTCTATCAGGGCTGCAGGAGGCTGCATCCCATAGCGAGGACACCGGAGTGCGCTTTGTCTCTCTGTGGATTTAACGTCTACCTCCTTCAGGGGGCAGGGGAAAGGTCCTGAATGAAGAACAAGAACTTGCTATGAAATAAAACTGAAAGACATTTAGTCCAGAGTTGTAGAGGACAACCTTGTCTTTGGGAACATTGCAGCAATCAGCATAACTTCCATCTCTCGGACTCTAGCTAAAGACAGATTCCGAATGAAACAACTATACAAAGTTCCTTTTCGAAAGGAACAGTGAAAGCATCAAAGAATTCCGTCACCAATATGTCCAGGTAAGTTTATGCAATACAGTCATCACTATACACAGTTTGTTTTGCAGTAAACTATTCTATAAACTTAGAGTACATTAGGACATGCAGTAGATTTTCAGTACAGAACAGCAGTTACATACACTGTGTCTAATTACTTTCAGAGAGTCATGGAGTTGGAGGCCAATCAAGTCCCCCATGAATGTATCTATGTTGACGAGGCTGGCTTCAACCTGGCAAAAAGGCGTCGCCGTTGGAGAAACATAATTGGCAAAAGGGCCACGGTTGCTGTGCTGGGCCAGAGAGGAGCCAACATCACCATGTGCGCTGCAATCTCCAACAATGGTGTACTCCTGCATAAATGTGAGATTGGCCCCTACAACACCAACCGCCTTCTTCTTTTTTTAGAAGACCTGCATGAAAGACTGGTGCCAGAGGTAGAAAGGGGGCAGTTGGGAGACCATTTGCCAATATATGTGATCACATGGGACAATGTGGCATTCAATCACTCCTGTACAATTACAGCCTGGTCTGATGCCCATCCAAGGATGATATCCCATTTCATTGCTCCTTACTCTCCTTTTCTCAACCCCATTGAGGAGTTTTTCTCAGCCTGGAGACGGAAGGTATTTGACCATCGTCCACATGACCAAATGTCTCTCCTAGATGCAATGGATGCTGCATTTCAAGACATCACAGCTGAACACTGCCAGGGGTGGATAAGGCATGCAAAAAGATTCTTCTTACGATGCCTTAATAGAGAAGATATCAGGTGTGATGTGGATGAGAACATGTGGCCAAATGCAGAAGACCAAGTAAATTGAATTTTATTTTTTTATTTTTCCGGTTTTCTAATTGTATATCTTTCAGTAATTTCCTTTTGCAAATAAAGTATTTACGTATACTGCAGCAATTCTGTCTCTGTGTTTTGTTTCATAAAATGTAAATTCTATAAAGCTACTTTCTGCAGCAAACGAGACAAAATGGATGTGCAAAACAGAGGTGTGTCTTTGTACAGTTACTGTCTATTGTATAAGGGCACATAACACATCTAAAATAATGCATTTTCTGTCATTTCAGCTGATGATAGTGTTTTTTCTGTCATTGTCTTAAGATTGACTAAATGTTCCTGTTGGAAGAGAACACGTGTTAGTGTTTTGATTAATTATGTGATTTTGAAACATGTTTGCAGTGTTTTGTTAGACATGGTGTGTCGTGTTACAATATTATTGTATTTTGAAAATTAGTTTTGGAGTTTAGTTTACAATGTGTGAATTTGAACATGAAATTAACTGTTTCGCCAATTGTGTGTTTTAGGTGTGTTGGTGCGTTAAGAGTTTAGGAAACCTGGTAAATGTATTGAAAACTGTGTCATAGCGATTTTAAAAAACTGTAATCCCAGGTGGGGTCACGAGGGATGCTGGTGCCGATCTCCAGCTGTCTACAGGCGAGAGGCAGGTCCACCCTGGACAGGTCGCCAGTCCATCGCAGGGCAACACAGAGACACACAACCATTCATGCACACACTCACACCTAAGGACAATTTAGAGAAGCCAATTAAGCTAACAGTCATGATTTTTTGGACTGTGGGAGGAAGTCGGAGTACCCGGAGAGAACCCACGCATGCTCAGGGAGAACATGCTAACTCCATGCAGAAAGACCCTGGGCCGGGAATTGAACCCAGAACCTTCTTGCTGCAAGGCAGCAGTGCTACCCAAATTAAATGAATAAATATTTGTTTTAAGAATTTTTATGAAAACCTCTACTCTTCTGATTAAAAACAGAAGCAAGGGCAGCTCATTGACAACTTCTTTGCTCAAATAAATTTACCACATCTGTCAGAAGAGCATAGAACTGCCTTCAATAGCCTCATAACTAAAATTAAAGCTATCAAAAGTGGGAAATCGCCAGGTTTTGACGGATTGCGTTCCGAATTTTACAAACATTTTCAAGATATTCTTCTAAACATGTTCAACCACTCCTTTACTACAGGGGTATTCCCATAGACATTGAAGGAGGCAAATATATCTTTGATCTTAAAAAAGGAGAAGTGTTCTCACTTATGTAGATCCTAAAGGCTCATAGCTCTCCTAAATGTAGATAGGAAGCTGCTGTCTAAGATCCTGGCCACTTGGTTGGAAAAGGTTTGCCAGCATTTATTAAAAGTAGACCAGACAGGCTTTGTAAAGGGTCGGTTCTCAGCTTCCAATGTAAGATGCTAGTTGAATGCTATCCTAGCTTTCAAGCAGAAATCTTTTAATGTCTGGTGCTTTCTCTAGACGCAGAGAATCCTTTCGACAGAATTGAATGGTCTTTCTTATGGAAAAACACTGTGGTTAATTATGCACATCAATATACTAACATTAAAGAAGATATATACAGAATTCATGTTCTTTTCAGAACTAGATGTTGTCTAATATGGGGTAAAGAGAAAATTACGTCTGTGCAAGACATCTAGGAATCTTTACTGAAATCAGAGATAAGTTACTACTTTAATAACAAGTAATCCATTTAATGTAGATATTAGTACATGTAAATTTTTATTTTATGCAGAATGATTATTAATAAAAGTAGGTAAGTAACGACAATGAATTAAACAATGAACAATGAAGATGTTCGCCCCAGAACTCAAAACTGAAAGAATTTTGTCCACTACACCTTTAATTTAGACACCATGTGTGTTTGAATATATGCAAATGAAAGTATAGTTTGTCATTATGTAGAAAATATGGATGTTGTCATTGTTCATTTTCAAATCGATTCCTTTACATTTGTGCTAAATGGATGTTTAGGGAATGAGATCTACATTCAAATGAGCAGGAAAGATGCACTCAAGATTAGTTCACACGACAGACAGCTGCAAATATAGCCAATAGGTTGACTGAAGACATTTAAAAATGGGGGCTGAACAGCAAACACCCTGTAGTTGTTACAGACAACGCTGCAAATATGGTTTGTGCAGTGAAGATAATGCAGCTCATGCATGTCTGCTGTGTCCCCGTTCTGTCACGTCTGCTCACTTGAGTGAGGCTTCACTTTTTCACTTTTCACAAACAAGTTTGCACTTTTGAGTACAGTTTTGTTTACATCTCAAGTTTAAACTGTCCGATTTACAAGTTTGCACTTTGTGTTTAATATGACAGGAAAAAAATTAAAAACATGAGTATATTATTTAAACATAGTTGAACCACTTTCATTATTGTAAAAACAGATTGAATCGAAATTAATCGATTTAGAACTCTATGAATCAAAGTTGAATCGATTCAGGACTTTGGCTAAAATACCCAGCCCTAGTTTTTATAATTTCCCAGCTTTTATTTTTAATAAAAGTCTATTTGTTCCGTATTTTTTCTAGATTGTATGAACAAAACATGCAAGGCATGAAACATCTGTCGTACAGTCCTTCATATTATCTTTTTACAGAAGAAAATGATTAGGGCCACTGAAAAGAATTGTAAAATTTAATTTCATTTTAATATGGGAAAACAAGTTCAAATTCAGGCACTTTTCAGAATTCTGACTTTATTCTCAGAATTCTGACTTTTCAAAGTTTGAACATGAGAAATTCTCCCCAAAATGTCATGAGGCTTCATGTTTAATGTCACCACCTACTGGTGGAGGGTAGAACTACACAGTTTGTAATAAAATCTATAATTTTTGGCAAATGTTTTTCTTTTTTCTCCCCCTTTAAGTTGCACAGCTTTTCTCTGCTATTTTAGTGAAAAACAATGCAAATTAGTCTCATCAGCCAAAATAATTAAAGTTTAATCACAACTTTCAAAAGCCAAAGACAAGTCTTGAACCATCAACCTCTAAAGTGAGAGCCTCTGTCTTTCAGATGACGCCACCTATGCAGGTAACCTAACCATAGTTGGGAGAAAATAGTCATTAATAGTGACGTGTTAACATTAATGTTAACTGGCTTTGTCCGGTGGTTTACTCAAATTTTATCATTACATTGTTTATTCTAACCAAATTAGCTTTAAGCAACTAGTTTGGTTGTTTTTCCAACCAATCTATTCTTAGAATCTTTCCAAACTTTATCCAGCTGACAGCAACTCTCCTCCAAAGACCCACATATTTGCTCTGTTGTTCGAAAACCTAGGACGTCCCCAGACCGCCAGATTCCCGAAGGGCGACGGAATACGTTATATTGGCGCCGAGGTCTGGCTTTCATCGTTCAAGGTCCTTCATTATGCGGCTTATGAAGCTTCTTTTGCCTGATTTGAAGGGGCCGGGTCCGATGTATCCTCGGTATCCTTGGATATCCCACGGGATTCATTGCGAGACCAAGGCAAGCCGTGATCAGAGGAAAGGTTACTTGGCAACGAACGAACACTGGTGAAAAGTGGAAGTTCAGTTTAATATAATTCATATCTGTGAATAGTTTCATCTGAGATGAATGAAAATAGTTGTTTTAATGGTTATTGAGTCAGATATGTATTTGTTGATTTTGAATTTATCCAAAGGTTTTATCTGTTACACTGTGTAAATGGGTTTGGCTGTAATTTAAGGACAGATTCTAATATATCTGCAGAGTGGGGACTGTAAAATCTGATAGGAGTTTTATCTTTTTATTGCTGTTTTGCACAATATGCTTAACTACATATTTTTTTTTGTTGAGGATTAGAGATTTTGCAGATATATTTTTATACATACATTGTTTAGATTTACTTACTTATATATTTCTACCCTTTTTATAGAATAGAATAGAAAATCCCTTTATTGTCCCACAATGGGCAAATTTACAGCAGCAGAAAGATTATTGAAAATGGTCACACAAATGTG
>JAGKQL010000004.1:29817277-29870149 GCA_018398635.1 Cyprinodon brontotheroides | reverse complement strand
TGAAGACCTTGGAGTTACCAGGTTCTTTCGGCATTGGAGGGTGGACAGGCAGGTGAGCTCAGCTTTAGCAGATCTTGAAAGACAGCTCTTGGGGAGGAGTGGAAAGCACCGTTGAGGGAGGAACAGGAGCCAGTAGTGATGGGTCGGGCAACACCGATGCGTCGGCGCATGTGTCGGTCTCATAGAGCGAAACCTTTGTCGACGTGTGTATCGCTACGGGAAAGTCACGTGACCGAAACAGTTTCTGTATCGGTCACATGACCGATGTTTCGAACTGATTGACAAGCCTTTATAAGAAAGCGCATCTGCCAACGAGATGCATCTGCCAAAACAATCTTGCGTGTTTTGCGAATATAAAATTCATCAAAAATTATGGAGCTTCCTCAAGCAAAAAGAAAGGTTTCTGCCGTGTGGGACCACTTTGATGTCATTTCGGAAAATAAGGTATTTGTTTTAATTTCCTTGTTTCATCCTGTTCCTCTCAGAGTTTCCACTTGATTTTCTGAGTAGAAATTCATTTCAAAGTGACCTTTAGTTTACTGTTCGTGTTATTTTCTGCAGGTTAAATGTCGCAATTGCTCAACAGAGCTTGCATATTTAAATAACAGCACCTCCTCAATGCTGAGGCATTATAGGGCCAAGCATGAGAGTGAAATCCATGATACACCCATGATGAACTCAGGTATACAGGTATTTTACAACTTACTGACTTTGTTTTATTGATAATTCTGAATAATTTACACTTTCTCATTTTTAACCATCAAGCTTCCAGGAAGCAGATGCTTGATGAGGCTGTGCTTAATTTCATTGTAAAGGACTGCCAGCCCCTCGCTGTTGTGGAGAATGAAGGCTTCAGGGAGCTGGTTCAGCTCCTTGAGCCCTCATATGTTTTTTTACAGTGTCCTGTCTGGCAAGGTGGCAATAAGAATAATTGTCTTGATGCCAAAAAGAGCCCAACAGATTTTACTTTCACAAGTGTAGCAGTATGGCAATTGCCATACCGCTCCACCATAAGAGCTGATCAGCCGGTATAAGACAGAGGCAATATACGACACAGAGACATGAGAATTCGTTTGGCCTGCATGCGATCATTTTTGTGAATGAGCTGCTGCCATTTATTGATTGCACACCGGTGTGGAAACCACGCCCACATCCATAAGTGGATAACAGGATCAATTAGGGACACAGATGTCAACAGTAATAGTCTCAATTTATTAGTTAGAAAATCATGTGATCAGATCCCCACTCTTACATCCATCAGACACAAAGCCAGGCACATTGTCACATACTTCAGATCAAGCACCACAGCCAAGGAGAAGCTTGCTCAAGTGCAGCAACAGATGGGGCGACCAACCCTGAAACTTATCAATGAGGTGCCAACACGCTGGAACAGCACGTATGAAATGCTGTCAAGGCTGCATGATGAGAAGGAAGCAGTGTGGGTATCTCTGGCCTCTCTAAAAACAGATTTGACTCCACTTACAGCTGATGAGTTTACCATCATAGGAGAAACACTACTTGTGCTTGCTCCTTTCCATCAAGCTACAGTGGAGTTGTCTGCAGAGAGGCGAGTGTCAGGATCAAAGGTCATCCCAATGATGAAAATGCTCTATATGGCACTTGAGCGTAATGCTTCAACCTTGCACACTGACACAGCACGACACCTACATGAACACCTGAAGCGTCGAGTTACAGACACTGCTTCCAACCTGGAGTCATTAAGTGTGTTGACCCTGGCAACACTTCTAGACCCCAGATTTAAATCACTTGGGTTCCACAGTTCCTCTAAGTGCAATGAGGCCCTCAGCAGACTGCGGACAGAATGTGCCTCAATAGTTGGAAGCTCAAATGAGCCCCAGCCGGGAACATCTTCACAACAGCTGTCTGCCCCCACTTCAGGCATGATATTGAGCATAATTTCTTTGTTGTTTGCAGAGATGGGAAGTAACGAAGTACAAATACTTTGTTACTGTACTCAAGTAGATTTTTCTGATATTTTTACTTTACTTTACTACTTCTTATTTTATGGCCCCACTTTTTACTTCTACTCCTTACATTTTTACACAAATATCTGTACTTTCTTTTCAGGCTCCTTACATTTTAAAAATTGGCTTGTTACTTTAGTTTTGAATCATTTCAATGGAGTTACCGTTATTATATTTCATGTCATCAATACCAAATTCAATCTCATTGGATGGGATTCTACGTTGCATTTGACGCACCGCTACAAGATGAATCGACAGATTCGGCGGTATTCATTCGCAGCAAATCATTGCAGCTTGGTGGCGGTGGCGTTAGCATAGTAGCATGGACGGACTCAGATGATTGAAAATGAACACAATGGAGATCTAGTCCTATTAACAGACATCCATTTAAAATGTTGGCAACGGCATGCAAAAAGTGGTTTCTACTTTTTACTTTTATACTTTAAGTAAATTTACAAGCCTGTACTTTGTTACTTTTACTTGAGTAAAGAAGTTTAATCAGTACTTCCACTTTTACCAGAGTATTTTTTAACACAAGTACATGTACTTTTTACTCAAGTAAAAGAAAGTGAGTACTTTTGCCATCTCTGGTTGTTTGTAAATCATGTACTAAAATACTATTTTATTTTTTTATTTTTTATTTTTTAGATGACCTTTGGGAACATTTTGATCTCGAAGTGGGGAGGCAGACCAAAAGTGCCACAGCTGATGCCATCCTTGAGGTGCAGAGATACATGGCAGAGGGCAATATTGCGAGGTCCCAGGATCCTCTTGTATATTGGAAAAACCAAAGGACGGTTTATCCAAACCTCTTCCGCCTGGCCTTAAAATTTTTGTGCACTCCAGCTTCATCTGTGCCGTGTGAGCGGGTGTTTTCCACAGCTGGAGAACTAATATCAAAAAAGCGCAACAGACTGAATTTCAAAACGTTGCAACAACTTATTTTTTTGAATAAAAATTTGTAAAAAAAATACCAGTGAACAAGCATCTTCATTTACTACATGTTTACTTAGAGATTATTACATTATGATGCAGGTTCTCATTCATTGACTGTGTCTAAAATATCAAATATGTTTTAATAATAATACAATGCATCATACAATGAATTGCATCATATTAGTGTATATAATAGGTCATCAAATCAGTGTCAGTTAACTCTGTCAACTAGGTTGCCTGTAGGGATTTTTAATGTCCAGCAGGTGTCAGTATTCAGTGACACAGTATCGACACAGTATCAATACAGTTTGGTAATGTGTCGAAACGTTTCATGACGCCTCATCAACCCATCACTAGGAGCCAGCCTTCAGCAGGAGGAAAACTAAAGGAAAACAGAGACAAGACTGGTAAGTAAGACTATCAGAACAAGTTCAACTAACTTGGAAGTCTTGAAGAGGGACCCAGTTACCACTGGTATAGGTAGCCATTTGTCGTCTGCCTCAGGGAATCCACTCCTCTAAATACTGCTTCCTTGATTGTGGCTGATGAGTAACAGCTAACCCTAACCTGCCTGGCACACCCTGAAAATGAAGGTGAGAAAACAGAAACAAAAACTCCAAACCAAAGCAGCTCTGTGGACACAACACTTACTGTATACACTGGACAAATTTGGGTTGGGGGAAAATTTTATAAAATGGGTTAGGATTATATATACACTACCATCATAGTCCTATTAGACTTTTCAGCCGCGTTCAATGTGATTGATCATACACTGCTTCTTGAAAAACTTCTACTGTATGGTTTTAAAGCATCAGCTCTAACATTGATGAAGAATTATTTATCAGATACACTACCGTTCGAAAGTTTGGGGTCACATTGAAATGTCCTTATTTTTTGAAGGAAAAGCACTGCACTTTTCAATCAAGATAACTTTAAACTAGTCTTAAAGGAATAGTACACCCAAAACATGATTAGCCTTCATTTTCTACTCACCCCCCATGCTGAACAACACTCTGGAGTACTTTTTTGATATCTCAAATGCATCTGGAATCTGGGAGGCTTCTTGCTGTCTGCTGACATTCAAATAATGGAGGTCTATGGCCCGAGGCAGAAAGGTCCATAAAGTCCACAAAAAGCGTTTCAATATTCCTCCATACTGCTCGTCCAATGTATTCCAAGTGTCCAGAGTGGGTAGCATCCAGAATTTACTGAAACAAAGTCATTTAGAATGTCTTTAGAGCATACACAGTAGTGTATAGGATTTCCTGAAAGCGCGCACATGCGCGGCGTTTTACGGCACGCTACGGAAGCCGGCAGACCAAACCAAGCGCATTCAGCTCGGCAAAAGAACTCATGCTCTTCCTCAACACTGAAGTCCTCAGAGATTTTTCTTTCTTTGCACAGGTAAACAGCACATTTCTTTTTCTCCGCTTGCATTATTGGCAGAGCAGGCGCTGAATGCGCACTTTCATCTAGTTTGGTCTGCCGGCTTCCGTGGCGTCGTGAGGAACGCCAATGCATGGCGCTTTCAGGAAATCCTATACACTACTGTTTATGCTCTAAAACATTCTAAATGACTTCGTTTCAAGTAAATTCTGGATGCTACCCACTCAGGACACTTGGAATACATTGGACTAGCAGTATGGAAAGAATATTGAAACGCTTTTCGGCACCTTTGTGGACTTTATGGACCTTTCTGTCTCGAAAAGCACCATAGACCTCCATTATTTGAATGTCAAGCAGACAGCAAGAAGCAACTCCCAGATCTCCAGATGCATTTGAGATATCAAAAAGTACTCCAGAGTGTTGTTCAGCATGGGGGTCTGAGTAGAAAAATGAAGGTTTACCTCGGCTAATCATGTTTTTCGGGTGTACTATTCCTTTAACTTTAAAGAAATACACTCTATTTCTGTCAACAATGGGTGGTGAGGTTGCTTGAGGACCCAGATGCAGAGACAAGGGAAGCAGGGATGAGTTCTGAGAGGTTTAATTGTTGACCAAAAAGCAGCAGAGGCAGAAATCCAACTCAAAAATATAAAACAAACCAAAATCATGGAGACATCAGGGTAAAGACGAGTCTGAGGAGCCAGGGAGAGACGAGCAGAGTAGAAAACACAGCAACAAGAAGGAACCAGCACTGAGTGACTGCAGAGGTGGAGTATTTAAGGACAACCAAACAAAAGGATGGACTAACGAGCTGAATTGGGAGCAGGTGTGGGTGGAACTGGCAAGAGGGAATCCAAGGGAAAAGAAAACAATCACAAGGGGCAACAGAGAGTAACTAAAGAATGCTTGAAGATCATGGAAAATAACAAAACAACTGATAACAGAAAACTCAGAGTCAACAAATAAGAACCATAACAATTTCTGTTCTGTGGAATTCTTCTCAGTTTTTCATCCATGTGTTTTTGGTTTTTGCCTTTTTCCCCATCTGCCCTGCTCAGTTTGGTTTTTGGTCTGACTGCCTGAATTTTGCCTGTTATCGAACTTGGACAGTTTTTTTTGTTTACCTCGGCTTGGATTCTCCCTGGATACCTCTTCGGCTCTCGGATCACCCTCAAGGACACTGTAGCTTCCTCTGCTTGCTGGCGCTGGCTCCTCCGCACTCTGTGCTCTGAGCGGTAACGTCCGGGAGCGGTGAACTGTCTCCCCCCGGGTTTCTCCTCTCTGAGTTTCGGACTGAACTCTCAACCAGGGGGGTGACTTTTTGTTGCCTCCTCCACTCTTCATTCATGTCACTGACCTGAGTTTTCTGTCTCAGCAGAGAATCAGAGAACCCGCTCTGAGGAGTTTCCATTGTCCTCTTTTTGTTATTTTTAAATAAACCTGTTTTGAAACTTTCTGTTTGTCTGCTGAATATTGGGTCCAAGCTTCAGTGCTCGTTACAACCAAATCTGTCTATTGGTAGCATAAGTAAGAGATGGGAATACTTTAAATTCAAGGCACGAGAACTCTCAATATCATTTAGTAAACTGAAACGCAGACAATGGAGAGAATTTGAGGCTAGACTGGTGCAAAATATAAATTGTGTAAAAAAAACTGAACTGACTGAAGCTGAAAGATATGAATTCCAGTGTAAGGCTGCAAAACCAACTGGATGTTATATATCGTAAAAGAGCACATGGTGCTTACATCGGATCTTGAGCCAAATGGATAGAAGGGGAAAAAAATACTCATTTTATTTTAGTAATCTGGAAAAAAATAGGGAAGAAAGAAAAAGTATAATGTCTATTATTATAGACAATAAAGAATGCATTGATCATATTATTTTGGAGGAAATTTACAGATTTTATTCCAATTTATATTCATCTGAATATAATTCTAACGCAAATCTTTCTAGAAAAGATCGAAGAATATATTCCAATGATAGACGCAGCCACTAAAGAAAACTCTGAATCAGATTTCAAATTACAAGAATTAGAGTCATTAAATTGGCCACTGGAAAAGCACCGCGGCAAGATGGTCTGACCATTCAACAGTTTATAAATTCCTGTAAAAAGACCTGAAACATGTCATGTGTCAAACAATCTAGATGTCATATGGCTTACTAATTAAGCATCATCTACAATGATAACAGGGCCTTATCTAATCTCATCGTGTTATAGACCTCCATCTTCTAATATTAATTATTTAGAAAATATTGGTAGAATCTTAAACAAGGTGTGTGACCTAAATATGGAAGTTGTTTTCACAGGGGACTTAAACATTGATTGGCTGGATAAAAAGTGTCCATTAAAAGTCATTTGACCAACATAAGTAATGCATGCGGTATAAAGCAAATGGTGACACAGCCTAGGCCGTGCATTAGTACAAACAACAGGAGTGTAAGCACATCTACCTTTGCAGGCTGAAAATCAGTAAGCATATTTACCTGCAGGGGCGTGCATACACCTAGACACTAGGTGGTGCTAAAGCACTAGGAAGTTTGCCCTTTTTCAAAGAAAATGCCCTTTTGAAACTCGTTTTTTATTTTATTTTATTATTATTAATATTATTAAGATTTTACTGAGGTCGGTTTTGAAATTATCTTTTGAAAACCTGAGCCATTAAAAACGACTGAAACAATGCCCCAATATGAGCCAATGGTAGTTTTTCACCAGCCGACCAGCCTACTGTATCTCTCTTCCTTTGTCACGTGAACTCGTCGCGGTCGCCCACAGGGCATGCCAGATGCGCAGCATCATAGCAGCGTCTTCAGATAGCAGGAACGGTCAGCTGACAGGCCAAGCTTCTCCCGTGCCCCATTAGCCAGGTAATATACAGATCAAGCAGAATCATTTTGTTGTGCATTAAAATGTCTCACATTCAGCAGCACCAAACAAGCATTTTGCCGACTGGTCACCTGATAAACTAGTTAATCTCCTTGTAAGATGCTATTTTACTTTTTATATTTTATATCCATATTTTTATCTTAAGTGTATATATTAGTCTATTTTATTGCATGCTGTATACCCACAGTTTTTAGATATTTTTATAATTTTATTTACCTATTCCATATATGTTTCATGTTGCATGATTGTACCATAAAAATGAAAAGACAAAGCTTGCTAGTTTGTGAACATGGCAGTTCTTCACTAACAATGGCAATAAACCTGATTCTGATTCTGAAAGTTTTATAAATATTACTGTAGCCCAAGTCAATGACAGATAGACGTGAGGAGCTGACAACTTTACATAGGCTACAAATAATTTTTGGTAGAGTTTGCGATTGCAAATCTACTTGAAGAGGATTAGGTATGACAGGTGAAAAATGAATAATAAGAGTTAACTGATTTTTAAATCTTTCTATTTCAGTTTAGTATGGAAAAAGTCAAATTTGACTTCCAATCAGAATTCTGACTTTAACACTCATAATTCAAACAGTGAAACTTTTCAATGCTAATTCATGACTTTTTTTTCTCAGAATTCCATGAAATTAAATTTTTTCTCAGAATTATTGGCTGACCTTAATCTCATCTCTGTTCAATTCTCTGACTTTTCTTTAAAGAATTCTGACTTTTATCATCTCAGAATTGGTATTGTAGAACTTTTTTAGCTCAGTATTCTGAAAACTTCCTAATCTCAGAATTCTGACTGAATTTCTGCTTTGAAAAAGTCAGAATTCTGACTTTTTTTACCTAACCCTTTAAATAAAATTAAAAAATATCAGTCAACTTTTTTTTTAAAATTCCAGTGGCCCTAATCCTTTCCGCATACAAATCTATGTGTGTTCAAGACAAACGTTTTTCTGTTGTATAGGTTTTTTAGTTAAGGCAAAACATAAACAATTAGCACAACCCCATTTTTGGTCTCCTTTATTGTCTTAATTGTACATTCTGTTTAGTAATTGAAGCACAATGCCAAGAACTATACTCTGGAGGGGTTAATCTTATGTGAAAAATCTTAAAAGCTGTCTAGCACTTTTTATGATTAGAGTTGGCTACCATCAAAGTGGTTTGTGCAGCAGGTATTAAAATAGCACACTATTATTTTGTAGGCTACCATAAGTCATATCCACGTGACAAGACTTCCAGTCATGTTGCCCTAATAGCCCATTATTTAAACTAATGTGGCATATTTGTTAAAGAAACGTCTTGATTATTATTATTACCTCCATTATTATTTTGGATTATTATTATTATTATTATCATTATTATTGTCATGATGGTTATTATTATTATATTGTAGCCAGTCACAGCAGGGAAGCTCTATACCATCAACATCTACCAGGACAGGAGATGAGATGAGGGTCCAAGAGTTCAAGGGCCCATATGGGCATGGAAGACACAGAGACAGAAAACCCCCAGACCAGGATGAGGGAGAGCAGATGGGTGAGGAACCCAGAGAACAGATGGGTGAGGGAAAACAGGGAGATGAGCCAGATGAAAGTAGTATGCTTTAGTCTGTTCTGTTGGTGATGTGACTTTTTGAATACATTGAAAACTCACGTTTAGAGAATGTTACAAATAAAAGTCAAATTTCATTCAACATGCGTGTATTTTTTTTTTTGATAATTAAGTTAGTTCCACGTGCGCTAAAAAGTGCCAAAACCATCCCCCTCCTGAGCACCTGCCCCCAAAAATGTCTGTGCACGCCCTCTGTCTACCTGTATAGATTATATTTACCTCAGTAAATTTTAATTACACAAAAGCCATGTCAATACCAGTAGGCTGTACTGATCATAACATGTTCATCATTGCTAGAAAAACAAAAGTCCCTAAAGCTAGACCTAAAATTGTATTCAAAAGATCTTTTAAATCTTTTTCTAATGAAGCGTATCTAAAGGACATTCAAAATCTATCTTGGACAAAAGTTTTTAAGGCTAAATGCCATACAGATACCGCACTAGATATATTTTTGAACAATCTTCTGCCCATTATAAATAAGCACCTTGGGTTGATCATGAACTAAAGACTTATATGTCTCAAAGAAATTATGCCAATCAATTAGCACAAAAAGTGGAGATGCTATTATCACAAAGCCAAAATATATTGCTAACCTTTTAAATTACAATTTCAGTAGTAAAGTGGACAATTTGAGAAATTTAGTAACAAATAAAACAGACAGGTTAGAAGTAAATAATTTGAAAGAATTTATCAAAAACAAGCCCTGTATTTTTTAATTTTCTAATTTGAATGTAGAAATAATTAAAATTATAATTAAAGTTGTATGTAAAGACAAGCAACCAGGCATCGATAATATAGATGAGAAATTAATCTGCCTAGCAGCAGATTACATTGCTGATCCAATTTGTCACATTCTGAATATCAGTTTAAAAACAGCTATTTTTCCACAGGCCATTTTGTAAAGATATACAGATATGGTGGACTCCAGGAAGTTTAGCTAAGTGTAAAGCACAGCTAATGGGGATCCTAATAATAAATAAACAAACAAACAAAAAAAAAATAATTCCCAAACCAGAAAAAGATAAAAGATGTAATGAAAATCTTCAACCAATTACTCTATTAAACACTAACTAAGATATTCACACATGTAACTGCAGACGGGTTAAAAGGAGATTCATCTCAGATCATAAGTGACACACAGTCTGGTTTTCTTAAAGACAGATCTATTCACAATAACCTAAGACTGGTATTAGATCTACTAGAATAGAAGCAACTGCTGGAGGATGATGGAGTCATTTTCTTCTTGGATTTTTATAAAGCTTTCGACATGGTTGAACACTCCTTTATTCTTAAAGCCCTGGATTATTTTGGCTTTGGGAAAAGTAGAAACATCATTCAGCTGCTATATACGGACATTAATAGCTCAGTGTCTCTGGAATGACCAAACTCTTCAATATAAAAAGAGGCATCCGTCAAGGTTGACCTGCGTCCCCTTTACTATTTATTAGCGTGGCAGAACTTTTGGCAATTTTTATTAAAAAAAAAATCTAAATATTGAACCACTGAAAGTGATGGGAAGCTCCTTGGTAATTACTCAACTAGCAGATGATACAACCTTGTTTTTTAAAAAATACTAGTCAAAGTTCAAAGGTGTTGACAGAAATACCAAAGTTTTCTAAAGCATCTGGTCTACATTTAAATATGAAGAAATGTGAAATAATGACTCTTCATGATCACTCTTTAAACACTGTTTGTAATATCCCAATTTAAAAAAAGTAAAATATTTAGGTATCAACATATTAAAGGATAAAAAAAAATGAAGAGAAGCATCACATATAGAAACAAAAATTGAGAAAGGTAAAGTCATTCTCAACAGTTGGCTCCAGAGAGATTGATCTATTTTTGGACATATTTTATTGACAAAAATGGGAAGTTTATCTGGGCTTATTTGCCTAGCTTGCTCATTGTATGTATCTGATAAAATGATTAAAAAAATAAATTAATACAACTTTAATTTAATTTAATTAAATGTTGTTAAGTCTTTAGAAGAAGGAGGTTTGAACATAATCGATTTTGACCCAATGAATGGTACCATCAGACTAAAATGGCTCTAGGGCCTCATAAAAAAATAGGAAAGTTTCTGGCATAATTTTCCCTACAATATTTAAAGGCTTTTGGTGGAGTCACATTCCTGATGATGTGACTTTTAAATCTCTAAGTTACCAATAAAACAGGTTCTGCAATATTGGAAACTTATTTTAAAACATAATTTTTCACCTAATTCTGTCCCGATTTGGAACAACAGATGTATCCTTAGTGAACAAAAATCATTATTTTACAAAGATTGGATGGACAAAGATATCTGGTCTAATCTACACCTCATGGAAGCTGATGGAAACTTTTTATCATATGATGCTTTTATCAAAAAAACAAAAAACAAAATAACATGTACAGAAACTAAATTTAATAAAGTTGTGAAGGCAATTCCCCATCCTATGGTGCTAATTAAAGGTAGGCTACAATAACATATTCAACAATTGCTCTAAAAGAATCATCTTTAACTATAAACGGTTTTGATTTTTTGACAAAAAATGTACCAATAGCTTTATAAGAAACACCTTGACATCCATATTTTTTCCATCAACCTTGAGAAGAAAAAAATTGTTTAAAAAGTATGACGATGCCTCTTTAAAGAAAATAAGAACCAGGTATCTTTCATTTCCACAGAAAGTAAAGGAAAATGTCGTACATCAAAATGATGTACGACATTTACCCCTGTAATGATGCTTTACATAGAAAATTTAACATAATTACCAACTATTGTGTATTTTGTGATTCAGATATTGAAACAGCAGAACATCTATTTTTTCAGTGTAATATCATAAATATTTTACTAACCCATTGTAAAAACCCTGAATCCCAATCAATGATGCAATATATTGAGAATTTACTTTTAAATTCAAGAGTCCGTGTTTTTTAAATTTTTTTTATTTAATTAATTTGCTCTACCATCTGATATTTTTGTTTGTATATAGGTTCTCTGTATGATTCTATTTGTTATATTATACATACTCTGCTCAGCTTCTTAAGATATGAAATTTACAATTTTGTATAATTGTTTTGATATGCTTTGTAATACTTTGATTCTTCAAAAATAAAATAAAAGTTTCCTTAAAATGTGACTTCCTGGTTTACGTCTTTACGCAATGACGTAGGCGCGTCAGACGCAGCCGCATTGTTGTGGGGGAAGAGAAGTCCTGCTGCCGCTGAGCGGCTGTACTTCTAAACTGGTCTCTCGTTGTTCTATCGGTCCGGATTTGACCCGATCGCGCCCAGAAGCCTAGAGCCGGTTCCGGTCGCCCTGGACCCCCGCCGGCCGCCTCCTGTGGGTTCAGCTGGGGCCGCGGTCCCCCTCTGATGGCCTGACGGTGGATAGACCTGCTGCTGTGTTCTGCAGGCCGCGCCGCCATTGCTTCTGCTTCTTTAAACGGAATTAGTAGAAATCTCAGAGGTAAAGTTTCCTCCTTTCTTCCTCCTCATCGTCAGTACTCCTGTTGTGTGCCGCAGGGGAATAAAATACTCTGAATTCAGCTGAAAATAAAGCAACGGTTCCTGCTGCGCTTGTCTCCGGCTGGTCGCCATGTTTCTTCTCCCTGCTGCTAAGCTGTTAGCTGTTTCCTGGACGGAGTGTCCTGATGTTTGCACCCGGCCTGCAGAGGCCACCGACGGGTTATCTGGGAGCCAGTGCTGGGGGGCCATGGGGCCGATCCTTTCTACGTGATGCCTCCAAGGTTGGATTCATTCAGGAAATGAAGAAAAGCAGTTTTTAGCTTCTGTTTTTCCGCAGCGGCTCATTTCAGGGCTCCAGGCCGGTAGAGAGTGTCTCCGGGTCGGGCTGGCTGCTCCGGCCGCTCTTCCTCTCCGTTCTCTGTTTTCAGTGAAATGTGTGAAGAATCACTTGGCGGTGCGTTCATGATCTGATGACGACTGCGTTTATAACAGAACAGCTGCAGGAAAACTAAAGGGTCAGAGGTCAATTAAATCAGTTTCTCATCTAGTTTACTGGTTCTACACCTCTTTGAGTGTGTGTCTGCGGTTCTAAGTCTGTGGATCTGCGCTTCTGCATCTGTGGATCTGCACTTGTGGATCTGCGTTCTACGTGTGTCTGCAGTTCTGCGTCTGTGGATCTGCACTTCTACGTCTGTGGATCTGCGGTTCTACGTCTGTGGATCTGCGGTTCTACGTCTGTGGATCTGCGGTTCTACGTCTGTGGAGCTGCGGTTCTACGTTTATGAATCTGCGGTTCTACATCTATAGATCTGCACTTCTGCGTCTGTGTGTCTGCACTTCTGCGTCTGTGGATCTCCACTTCTACGTCTGTGTGTCTGCACTTCTGTGTCTGTGTGTCTGCAGTTCTACGTCTGTGGATCTCCCCACTTCTACCGTCTGTGGATCTCCACTTCTACGTCTGTGGATCTGCGGTTCTACGTCTGTGGATCTGCGGTTCTACGTCTGTGGATCTGCGGTTCTACGTCTGTGGATCTGCGGTTCTACGTCTGTGGAGCTGCGGTTCTACGTTTATGAATCTGCGGTTCTACATCTATAGATCTGCACTTCTGCGTCTGTGTGTCTGCAGTTCTGCGTCTGTGCATCTGCACTTCTGCGTCTCTGGATTTGCGGTTCTACATCTGTGGAGCTGCGGTTCTACGTCTGTGGATTTCCACTTCTACGTCTGTGGATCTGTGGTTCTGCGTCTGTAGATCCACTTCTGCGTCTGTGGATCTGTGGTTCTATCGCGGTTCTCGTCTGAGGATCTGCGGTTCTCGTCTGTGGATATCAGGTTCTATCTGCGGTTCTATGTCTGTGGATCTGCGGTTCTGCGTCTGTGGATATGTGGTTCTGCGTCTCCGGTTCTGTCTCTGCTATGTGGTTCTGTCTGTGGATATGTGGTTCTGTGGATCTGTGTTTCGTCTGTGGATCGTCTGTGGGATATGTGGTTTTCTGCGTCTCGTCTGCGGATGCGTCTGGATATGTGGTTGTGAATCTGTGCGCCTGTGGATATCTGGTTCTGCGTCTTTGAATATGGCGGTTCTGCGGATATGTGGTTCTGCCTCTCTCTGTGGATGCGTGACTTCTACGTCTTGTGTCGCCTGTGGATATCTGGTTCTGCGTCTGCGGATATCTGTGGTTCTGCGTCTGTGGATCTGTTCTGCGTTGTGGATCTGTGGTTCTGCGTCTGTGGATCTGCAGTTGTGGATCTGTGGTTCTGCGTCTGTGGATCTACGGTTCTGCGTCTTGGGATATGTGGTTATGTGGTTCTGCGTCTGAGGATCTGCGGTTCTGCGTCTGTGGATCTGCGGTTCTGCGTCTGTGGATCTGGGATATTCTGCATCTGGATCTGTGGTTCTGCGGCTGCAGTTCTGCGTCTGCAGTTCTGCATCTAGGGATATGTGGTCTGTGGATGCAGTACTGCGTCTGTGGATATGTGGTTCTGCGTCTGCAGTTCTATGTCTGTGGAACTGTCTGGTTCTGCATCTGTCGATATGTGGTTCTACGTCTGTGGTTCTGCGTCTGCGATTCTACATCTGTGGATATGTGGTTTTGCGTGTGTGGATATGTGGTTCTGCATTTGTGGATATGTGGTTCTGGTTTCGTGGTTCTGCGGTTCTGCTTCTGTGGTTCTGCGTCTGTGGATATGTGATTCGGCGTCTGCGGTTCTGCGTCCGTGGATATGTGGTTCTGTGGATCTTTGGTCCTGCGTCTGTGGATCTGTGTTTCTGTGTCTGATGTTCGGCGTCTGCGGTTCTGCATCTCTGGATCTGCTGTTCTGCGTTTGTGGACGTGTGTCTGTTGTTCTGGGGTTTGAAACATTTAGAATTAAATGAGATGTTTTTAGTGTGTTTTCATAAAGTTTAGTTGTCATCGTTTTATTTAATTAAAATCTGAATTAGCATTTATTGTTTACATTAGAAAAGTAAAATGATGGGATATAAGGACCGTAGCTGGTCTGTTACAAAAGTCGCATGTGTTTCAGAAGTTAGTCTCTTGATGCTGCTTCGTGTTTTTTTTTTTTTTTTGGAAAATCCCAGCATGCTTCAAAATGAAATAATAAAGAGAGAAAAAGCTGAAGACAAAGCTTGTCTGATTATCTGCATATTAATTTTATTCTATGATCTTTTTGCTGCTGTAACATATACGCAAATAAAGGGATTTTCTATGCTATTGTATTCTAATCAGGTATACGGGGTTCCATTAGTGCAAAAACATGTTTATGTTTCTCTATTTACCAATCATGTCATGTCCATGTTAGCTATCTAAATGGTGGATTCATCTGTTAAAGGTATAGAGGAGGATATTGTATTTCCGGGTGGATCATCTCAATCAGTGGTCCTTCTAACTGTCAATCATTCGGGTGATATGTTTACGTAAGGCGGTCCTACGTTCTCGTCCCGTTAGCTATCTGCTTCTGTGCACTTTCAGGCATATATCTGCGGTGAGCTACGGTTTCAGACCGTCATTGAAGCTCAGCTTTCTCTATAACTAGCTCAGTGTCCATGTACACCTCAAGAGACATTCTAAGCACAGATTTTAGCATTTCCTCAAACGCTGTGGCCCCAAAGAGGGGCCCCAAAGAGGGTCTGCCTGAGTGAGTGGTTGAAACACTTCATCATGACCAATTAGGCCTACAGTTCAGAATTCATTTTTATCTGAATAAAAGCTTATTAAAAACACAAATATATCTGATTGAATACTATTTATTTTCATCACCAGTTATAGTAGAAAAGCTTCTCAAGCAGTTTGTGATGCATGTATTTTATTTAAAAAAATAAATTAATTCATGTTAGAACTGTAAATATACAGTCACGTGTTTATATTACTATATATTTTTGTATGTATTTATTACTGTTTCCAAGGCTGTACTTTAAATAATAAAATTGTCTAGAGCTGTTTGAAACCAAATGTTCAAAGACTTACTGTTAATATTTAGGTAGCACACAAATATCCTAATTATCTTTACTTAAAATCTTATTTTTCTCTATTTTGTAATTTTTTTTTTCAGGAACAAAAAAAAGGAAAGAAAACCTGATAAACAAAATGTATCTGCTTTCAAGAAACTATTTTATATTGAAGTATTAAGAGTTTCGTTGATATTAATATTGTATTGAAAGATTTCGCAATTAAAGTATAAACATGTACTGTGCCCTTTAAACGGGAAACAAATGTACTTTATAATACGAAATCCAGCTTCCTGTCAGAGGCAGTGATGTTGTTCAGGTGAAGCCTAGTTAGCTTCTGAGTGGACATTAGAAGGACGGCAAGCTAAATCTGTTGGACCTTTGCTTTTGTGAAGCCAGTTCTGTGATTTCGTTCCTGATCTTCAAATCAAGCAGGAGTTGGTCTGGATTTTCCTGATAAAAGAGTTATCAATTAGATTATTTGGGGACTTTTCTTGATCTGTTTTTGAATATGTAGACCTTTAGATTTTGGGTCACAAACAGCCTGCTTTGAGATGAGGTCAGAAGGCTGCTCTGTGCATTTTGATCTGGCTGCAGGGCCAGCCATGTGCTGTATGCTGTAGATGAGTGGTGCTGGAGAACAACGAGGGTCTGGATGAAGTCTCATGTGCTGTTCTGCTCCTGGATTTCATTTCCCTCAGATGACCCACCATAAGTCCATGTTTTCATGCATACAGCCCTGCATTGAGTTAATGAGTAGCAGGGATTCAGACTCTTAGAGCCCCGTCCACCACGAAGTCAAAGCGAACGGCGCTAATATTTTTTCCAGAGCGTTTGTGCGTAAAGATGGGAGGCAGTAAAATAAAATGTGATAGCGTCCACAAATGCATGAAAACTGCAAAATGTATACTTAGCAGAGCCTGTAGGAGGTAGGCTGTGGTGCCAAAGCAAAAATAGGCAATGACGAAATGTTTGCGGCATCGCGCACTAGCCTCATTATACATGGATTTGCCCTCTTGGGGTCCATTTTAATTGGTTCAGTCAAATTCAGGTGCTGAGAACTCTATGTGGTCGATATTGCTCTGTTCTTCCTGGAGATGTTCCAGAAGAAGAAGATTCTGTTGTAAGCCCGACAGCAGGGGTGAGTAGCATTGGCAAGCAACCATTCAACACAGTGCGGCGCCACTGTTGTTCATGATACTGTGTAATGGCGCATAAGTGTTTAGAGAAAGCTGACGGCCTTTATATGGCGCATCGCGTGTAAAAAAGATATGAGCTAGAGCTTGAGGGGTGGAAAGCAGCGAAAGCGGTTTCAAAATCTTCCCGCTCTGGGGAAGGCTGAATAAAAAAAAAGATGGTTTACAGACCCCTGACGCCCGACTTCGGTATGGATGGAGGTGGCTGGTTTGGTGAAAATTTGTGCGTTTAGGCCAGGGTTTGACCGTGTGGGCGGGGCCTTAATCCAGGAATTGAAGTACCGCTCTGTTTTGTTCCAGTAAATGTATTTAAAGGAGCAGCTGTAGCCACATGTCGTTAATTCTGTTCCTGTAGCAGGCCAGATAACTCTGTGCTCTAAGTTTGAACGACAGGAAACCCCATTTTTACTGAACACTGATGCGTCCAGTAGCCCACCTTTTCTCGAGACGATGTAGAAACATCACAAAGCATTTTAAAAGTGTGTGTGTCATGTGACGGAGGTCAAAAGGTAAAGTGGTGTCCTGATTAGGGGTGTGGGAAATAATCGTTTTGGCGATATATCATGTTTTTTGGCTGCCCAATATAATATTGATCTTTCACTTCTATAAAACATTGATGGGAAAATGGGCTACCTCTGCACCTACCCTGGCGAAAAACTCTGCAGGAGTAGATTAACTTGTGCGTGCAGCACCAAATCTGTGTTTGAGGCAGTCACGGTGGAAGAACCCCAAACAACATGGATAATAATACCTAATCAATATTTTCTGAGTGAAATATATACAACACTTACTGTTTTATCTCATCATTTGATTTTGATAGCTGGGAAAATATGGCAATATATGGCGATACTGCAACATCGTGATATGTTGTATGTATTGTGACCCAAGTATGTGACATGTATCGAATCACCCAACACTTCATGCCATGATCACCTCTAGTCAGATCTATCTCTATAGTTATGCTGCTATAGGCTTAGACTGCTGGAGGACATGAAGACACCTTTTTCATCATTCTGCTTCACATTCCCCATCTCTATTCTCCCACTCTGCAGAATCTGTTAGTTCAATCTCTAGCGTTCTGTTCTCTCTGCTTTTCTCATAGTAGCTTCATCTGGTCCGTTCCTGTTTGGCTGTGACTCCATCCTGGAGAAATATCAGCTGTGCTGCTGCCATCAACACCTTTGTTTCTAGATGTTGGAGCTTAGCCTGTTTTCAGTGTAGTCCTGTTTCTCTGACTGTGTGATTAGCTGGATGTGCTCTCTTCATCCTCTGACATGGGAAGCTGGCTGGGAGCTCGTCTGCCTGGCTGTGTGTGTGTTTCCTGGACGGGGCCGCCTGTGGAGCTGTTTGACAGTTGCCTTTGTATCTATGCTTCTTTTTCTATGTCTGCTTCTGTCTCCTTGAACCCCAGTGGAGGCCTCAGCAGATGGCGCTCACACTGAGCCTGGATCTGCTGGAGGTTTCTTCCTGTTCAAGGAGAGTTTCCTCTCCACTATTAAGCACACAAGCATGCTTAGTGTGAGGATTGCTGAAGAGTCAATGAGTCGATGCAATCAGCTGGTTTTCATTAGATAGAAAACTTTGAATTAATCTGACTGGATGATCTGGTTGAACTAGAAAGTGACCTGAGATGACCGCGATGTGAATTAGAGGCTAGAGAAATAAACTGAATAGAACTGAAATTGAATTGGTGTGAGGCCTTTTAGCAAGGAAACACTTTTCCACATCAGGAGCTTCACTAACATTTGGAAAAGAGTCTGACTTTGTGAACTCGTACCTCTATTTTGTTATTAAGGTTGGATTGTAGGCAGGGGATCGTTGCGTCATACCTCCCCACCCTCATTTCCTTTGTAGTTGCTTCACCAGGCTGCCAAATGCTACTTTGCAGGTACTTTCGGCAGTTGTTTCCTGTTTTCTGTCTCCAGGATTCAAAGAAGTCCATCATGAAGAAGAAGAATAAAAACCGCCGTCCTCCCTCCCTAAAGAGGGAATCCTCTCCCATCAAGCCCTCGCCCAACAGGGAGACTCTCACATATGCGCAGGCCCAGCGAATGGTGGAGCTGGAGGTGGACGGCCGGGTGCACCGGCTCAGCATCTACGACAAGCTGGACGTCATCTCTGACGACGACCCCACAGCTCAGGAGATCCTGGAATGCAACAGCAACAAGGAGAACAACGAGAAGCCCCAGCAGGTCCTGGTCCGCTCAGTGCGCCTCAAAATGAACCAGCAGAAGAAGAGCGCCGCCCTAATCACCTCACATGGCAGCGTCACTGGCGGCCTCCCTGAGCCAAAGGTCAGGATTGTGGAGTACAACCTGCCGGTGGTGCCCAAGAGGCCAGCTGCTTATTACAAATACTCTGAGAAGACAGTGGAGGAGCTTGACGAAGAGGTGGAGTACGACATGGACGAGGAAGACTACGCCTGGCTCGACATCATCAACGACAAGAGAAAGAGTGAAGGGATTGGTCAGGTGTCACACAACCTGTTTGAATTCCTTCTAGACCGTTTCGAGAAGGAGTCTTTCTTGGTCACGCAGGGGCAGAGTGATCTCCAGTCGCTGGTGGATGAGGACGCCGTCTGCTGCATCTGCATGGACGGAGATGGAGCCGACAGCAACGTCATCCTCTTCTGCGACTCGTGCAACATCGCTGTGCACCAGGAGTGTTACGGCGTGCCGTACATCCCAGAGGGTCAGTGGTTGTGCCGCCATTGCCTGCAGCGTCCGTCGCGGCCGGCCGAGTGCCTCTTCTGCCCAAACCGAGGAGGAGCTCTGAAAAAGACAGACGACGACCGCTGGGGCCATGTGGTGTGTGCCATGTGGGTCCCAGAAGTCGGGTTCTCCGACACGGTTTTCATAGAGCCCATCGATGGCGTCCGAAACATCCCACCGGCCCGCTGGAAACTTACCTGTTACCTGTGCAAGGCCAAGGGCGCCGGGGCGTGTATCCAGTGCGACAAGATAAACTGTTACACCGCCTTCCACGTCAGCTGCGCCCAGAAGGCGGGCCTTTACATGAAGATGGAACCGGTGAAAGAGCTGACCGAGACAGGCACTGCCACCTTCTCTGTTAAAAAGACCGCTTACTGCTGCAGCCACACGCCCGACGGCTGCGACCGCCGGCCTCTCAACGTCTACGACGAGCTCCATCCCAAGAACGGAGCTTGTCATAAGCGTGCGGACACCAGGGGCAAACCTCGAGCTAAGAGTTGGCAGAAGAAAAAACTGAAAAAAGCACAGCCAGAAGCCGAAGTGGAAGCTGAACCTCAGGCTAACCCCGGGCCCAGCATCACTGCATCAAGGTAAGACGGAGGTCGGGACTGACGAACTGACGGAGGTCGGGACTGACGAACCGACTGATGGGGCCGGATCTGATGGACTGACTGACAGAACCAGGGAAGTTCCAGGTGTTTGACCCTCAGTTAAAGTTCACCTGTCTTTCTTTGTGGCTCAGTTTTGACACCATCCTGAACCAGGTGGCCGTACAGAGGAAGCGGCAGTTTGTGGAGCGGGTGTTGAGCTACTGGGTGCTGAAGAGGCAGTCCAGGAACAACGTGCCTCTGATCCGCCGCCTGCAGGCCAACCCACAGCCCTCCAAGGCTCAGCAGCAGAAGGTCAGAGCCGCCCGCCTCACCCTGCTGCTCTTTCACTGTCTGCCTGGTACTGATCAGAACCCTTGTGTGATGCCTTCAGGAGCGGATGGAGACCAACCAGGCGCTGAAGGAGCAGCTGAAGGTGTGGCACCGTCTGCGCCATGACCTGGAGCGAGCTCGGCTGCTGCTGGAACTCATCAGGAAGAGGGAGAAGCTGAAGAGGGAGGAGGTAGGGGCTGCTCAGCTTTCTCACCCCAAGATGAGGATGATGTGGGAGATCCCCCGCAGAGTGTCCCACCCCGCTGAGACCCTGTAGAGCCGCAGAGAGGAGCTACTCTGGTGTTTGGTGATTTTTCTCCCTCTGATACCATCTGCCTCTTTCCTCCAGATGAAGGTCCAGCAGTCGGTCCTGGAGCTGCAGCTGACTCCTTTCAACATCCTGCTGAGGGCCGTGCTAAGTCAGCTGCAGGAGAAGGACCAGTACAGCATCTTCGCCCAGCCTGTCAGCATCAAGGAGGTCGGCAACTCTTCGGTGTTTTTGGCGCGTGGGTTAAAGGACTGCTGTTGTTTCCTTTATCGTTTTTTGCCTCTTTGCTAACGAAGCTTCAAATCGTGATGTTGGGCTTAGAAACCAGTTGATTAAGAAACCATGACGACTGAGGCTAAAGGGAGGGGGGGTAATAAGCCTTTTTGCATCTGTTTAGTTCATTAAAACTTGGCGTATGGGCCTTGGTACTGAAATGAGGAGGACAGCAGTGACAGTAACAGTATATCGACGGCTGCCCTGGAACCATGGAAAACAGGACATGGTGTCTCTAATGGAGCATTGTGGTGTTTCTGTCGGCCTTCACAGGTCCCAGACTACCTGGACCACATCAAACATCCCATGGACTTCTCCACTATGAGCAAACGGATCGACTCCCACTGCTACCACAGCCTGGACCAGTTTGAGGAGGACTTTAACCTCATCATCAGTAACTGCATGACGTACAACGCCAAGGAAACCTTCTTCTACAAGGCGGCTCAGAGGATGCTGGACCATGGAGGAGTCATCCTACGGAGAGCCCGCAGAGAGGTGGCCAGGATCGGCTTCGACTTCCCCAGCTGCTTGCATCTAGCTGAGGCCCCGAAGCCTCAGCCGGCTCCTCCGTTCTCCTGGGAGGACGGTGAGTGAATCTGTAGCATCCCTCCTCCGCTGTGGGATCCAGGAAACCAAACACCTACAACAGTTTGTTAGAAGCAGCAGACCTTTGATCATCTTCAGATGGTCTGGTTTAGAAACAGCTGGACGTGCTTCGATGGCGCAGTGGTTAGCGCGCACTAGCCTAGTACGAGGGCCTCGACATGGCCGACCCGGGTTCAAATCTGGCCTGTGGTCCTTTGGCGCAGGTGTCTCCCCTCTCTCATCCCCCCTTTCCTGTCAGCCTATTGTGTAAAAAAAAGATACAAGCCACTAGTGCAGTTAAAAATATTCTGTATGGTTCTCTGTTGGAACCAGAGAACCAGTAATAGCAGTACACACTACAGTGTGAGAGACACCATATGAGTGGCGGCGGCATCAGTAAAGCGTACAGCAGGGGTCCCCAAACTTTTTCCTGTGAGGGCCACATAACTTTTCCCTTCTCTGATGGGGGGCCAGGGTCAGTTTGTAACAGAAAAATTGTGACGATTGCAAGAGTGCCTAAATTTATGACGGGATTTATGTCTTATGACGGGAGTCATAGTGTCTCCGCAGGTTATATTCTTTGAATACCGCTAACGCCTCTTGACAGACGAGACAGACTTTACATTGAACTAAAAAAAATTATCGTTTGTCCAATTCAGGTTTAATGCCCTGCATTCTGAATCAATCTTTCTCTTACCTATTCTTTTCGCCATTATTCCGTTCGCTCTTTACGGAAGAGGATTAGGGCCATTCAAAAGAAAAAAAAAAACTATTCAATTCAGACTTTTTTTTTCTTAATTAAAGTCAAAATTCTGAGAAAAAAGTCAGAATTCTGAGAAAAAAGTCAGAATAGACTATTATTTTTATTTTTGAATGGCCCTAATCCTCTTCTGTATCTCTTTGAGAAGGGCGGGTTTAAGATTTTATGCTGGGGTTGCCAGATAGGGGCACAGACCCCAAAAGGGGTGGAACATGTATGAAATAGTTACTAATAGTTATAATGAAAAAACTTCATAATTAAGGAACATTTTATTGCAAATGTCCAACTTTAATATAAAAAAAACACTTATACGAAAATACTGTCTGGTATTGTTCAGGGGGCCGGACCAAGTGTGGAGGTGGGCCGGATCTGGCCCACGGGCCGTAGTTTGGGGACCACTGGCGTACAGTATGGAACATCAGAACTTATTAAAACTTCTGCATTAAATCAGTAAATGTTCCATATACTGAAGCTTAAGGTATAATTTTCTCACCTTAAAACGTACTTTTATTGAACAACGGAAACATAAAAGGGAACTTTTAACTAGGAAGCTGCTGCCGCCGCAGTGCATGCTGGGACGGCATGAACAAGTCTGACCTGATGCATGCTGGGTAAAGAGGGAGGGGCCAGAACAACATCCAGGGACTTTGTCCGTTCTCGGTCTGCTGTTCTTGTGAAGTGGAACGGCACTAGGGCTGAGGATCATGATGTTTCATAAAGGAGGCGAGGACGCACAAGCACACATAGTGAGAAACTGCCTTAGTGTTTGGTTGCTTTAGTTCAATAAGGCGCTGTATTTATACCACTGAAGAGTGACATCATATTTATTTGGTCATTAAGAAGCCTTCCAGCTGATGATGATGGTGATGATGATGATGATGGTGTGTTGTGGTCTTCTAGTGGATCGTCTGCTGACCCCGACCTACCGCCAGCAAACTCCTCTGGAGGATCAGCTGAAGGAGCTCCTAGAGAAGCTGGACCTGAGCGCCGCCATGAAGCACAGCCCGTCCCGCACCAAGAGGCTCAAGCTGCTGAAGAAGACCATCATGGAGGTCCGCTGCCAGATCAGCCTTAAGAAGTCCCACCCGCCACCCCCTACCTCCCATCTCCCGCTGTGCCCCCCGCAGCCGGAGGAGGAGCCGCCTCCCCTCGGCACAGCGGACTCCTTACCTCCACTAACATTGGAGCGTTTAAGCTCCTCCCCTCAGGCTGACAGCTCGGCCCCACCCTCTCTGAAGCCCGTCACCCCTCTTTCAGAGCAAACCCCCACTCTTGATGACGACAGCGGCTCATCTACCTCAAAACCCCCACATAACGCCATCAGATCCCTTCCAGACCAGCCTGTACCCAGCAGTGACCTCAGCAGGAACCAGCAGACCGCCATCTTCTTCCAGAAGGCAAAGAGTGCCAGCCCTCAGAAATCGCCGCTGACCCCTGAGGTGCCTGCTGGCTCGCCACCCCCCCTGGGAGCCAAGACCTTCCTGTCGGTGGTTATCCCTCGACTGGAGACCCTGCTTCTCCCCAAGAAAAGGAGCCGCAGCAGCAGCGCTGAGGAGGAGGAGGAGGAGCCTCCCATCAAACGTCTTGGCACAGGTTCAGATTTAGAGCGCCGCCGTCCACCACCATAGAAACTGTGACTCCACGTGTTCTGGTCTAAATGTGTCTCTGCTTCAGGGTTGACCAACGGCTTCGTGGTGGAGCAGAAGGAGGATTCTCTGTCTCCTCGCGTCCTGGAGCCGCGGAGGCGCTGCGCCTCCGAATCCAGCATCTCCTGCAGCAGCAGCATCTGTGGCTCCAGGTGACTTTATGCTCCACTGCACTGCTGACATCACAGCTGTGCCACGAGTCGCTCATCCACCTCCCATGTCATCTCTTTCAGTGCTGTCATGGTGTCTAAAGGGGTCAAAGGTCGCCCTGCCATGGCCCGACGAAGCACCGTGGATGAAAGAAGCTCCCTGATGACCTGCATGGAGAGACGGGAGATCTCCAGAACTACCAAAGTCTCCTCAGGTGAGAAACCCGAGGAGGAGCTACAGAGGAGCTGCAGGGGAGCTGCAGAGGAGCTACAGAGGAGCTACAGAGTAGCTTCAGAGGAGCTGCAGAGGAGCTACAGAGGAGCTACAGGGGAGCTGCAGAGGAGCTTCAGGGGAGCTACAGAGGAGCTTCAGGGTAGCTACAGAGGAGCTTCAGGGGAGCTACAGAGGAGCTTCAGGGGAGCTACAGAGGAGCTTCAGGGGAGCTACAGAGGAGCTTCAGGGTAGCTACAGAGGAGCTTCAGGGGAGCTGCAGGGGAGCTCAGGGGAGCTACAGAGGAGCTTCAGGGGAGCTACAGAGGAGCTGCAGGGTAGCTGCAGAGGAGCTTCAGGGGAGCTACAGAGGAGCTGCAGGGGAGCTGCAGAGGAGCTTCAGGGGAGCTACAGAGGAGCTACAGGGGAGCTGCAGGGGAGCTACAGGGGAGCTACAGAGGAGCTTCAGGGGAGCTACAGGGGAGCTGCAGGGGAGCTTCAGGGGAGCTACAGAGGAGCTTCAGGGGAGCTACAGGGGAGCTACAGAGGGCTGGGGGCAGGGAGCTTCAGAAGCTGCAGGGGCTGGGGAGGCTGCAGGGGGAGCTACAGGGGCTTCAGGGGGAGCTACAGAGGCTTCAGGGGAGCTCAGAGGAGCTATCAGGGGAGCTGAGAAGTTGCAGGGGAGCTACAGGGGCAGTCCATGCATCAGAACCAGTGTGTTCAGCAGCCAGTTTTCCCTCCAACCCTCTCAGTGGATCAGCTTCAGACCAGTCAGTTAGTCCTGACTGTCTGACTGGCCTCCTCCTGACCGACTGTCTGACTGGCCTCCTCCTGACTGACTGACTGGCTGACTGTCTGGCCTCCTCCTGACTGACTGACTGACTGCGGCTAACTGGCCTCCTCCTGACTGACTAACTGGCCTCCTCCCTGACTGACTGACTGGCCTCCTCCTGACTGACTGACTGGCTGACTGTCTGGCCTCCTCCTGACTGACTGACTGACTAACTGGCCTCCTCCTGACTGACTAACTGGCCTCCTCCTGACTGACTGACTGGCCTCCTCCTGACTGACTGACTGGCTGACTGTCTGGCCTCCTCCTGACTGACTGACTAACTGGCCTCCTCCTGACTGACTGTCTGGCCTCCTCCTGACTGACTGACTGGCCTCCTCCTGACTGACTGTCTGGCCTCCTCCTGACTGACTGTCTGGCCTCCTCCTGACTGACTGACTGGCCTCCTCTCCGACTGACTGACTGACTGGCCTCCTCCTGACTGACTGACTAACTGGCCTCCCTCCTGACTGACTGACTGGCCTCCCTCCTGACTGACCATTGACTGACTGGCCTCCCTCCTGACTGGACTGGCCTCCTCCTGACTGACTGACTGACTGGCCTCCTCCTGACTGGCACTGGCCTCCTCCTCCTGACTGACTGGCCTCCTCACTGACTGACTGGCCTGGCCTCCTCCTGACTGACTGGCCTCCTCCTGACTGACCTGACTGACTGGCGGCTCCCTCCTCGACTGACTGACTGGCTGGCTGGCCGACTGACTGACTGACTGGCCTCCTGACTGACTGACTGACTGACTGGCCTCCTCCTGACTGACTAACTGGCATCCTCCGACTGACTGACTGACTGACTAACTGGCTGGCCTCCTCCTGACTGTTGATTGTGGGTCTTCACAGATCGTGAATCCAAGAGTTCGGAGGACATGGTTTCATCACAGCAGGGCGGAGCCTCCCATCCCGCCATCGGACGTCCTCAGAGCCGCAGAGCCGATGCAGTTCAGGTCCGCAGAGAAACTCTTCCTCGTCCGCTCCTTCGACAGCAAGCGCAGCTGGTAGGAGGAAGTTTAGGGCTCCTCAGGGCGTCTGATGTCAGGTTTCTGTCAAATACCTTCTGAACTTATCCAAGTTCTTCTCTGCAGGCAATGGCTTCCTAGATCCAAGATGGCTCCCTTTGGGATCAGCCAGAGCCTGGACAGGACAAAGCTGACGGAGGCTCGTGCTTCTATCAGAAGAGCGGTCCGCCTGGCCTTCGATGGAGCTTTGCAGCAACTAAACGGTGCTGTGGAGCCGGGGCACGGCGGCGGCTGAACTCCACCAACAATCCCTCCATCTTTACTGACTGCCTCATGCGCACAACCCACGCTCATGTTTACCACGTCCTCTAGGTGGAGCCCTGCTGCTTAGCGTGTGTCTGATCTTCTGTCAAAGAGCTATGCAAAGGAACACCTCAGCGGGGGCCGCCTCCAGCTGGACCCGGTGGATGAGTCGGAGCTCGACCTCTGACCTCTGGATCTGAGCTGCTGCACCAGCGCCACTGCCACAACCCCTCAGCCTGTTGGTGTGAAGCAGCAGCTGCTCCTGTGATCATCCCACACTAATTTATTCACTCCTCGGTTGGCGGATCTCTCCCCTCAGAGGAGCTCCTTCTGGTGCTATCTCCACTGGGAGAACAAACTGGACTGGTTTCAGTTTTTCTAACTTATTGACGTCTTTTGCATCATCTTGTTTCTGGCATTAATTCTGTGTGCATCTTTTTTATGGAAATGTTTTTACTGGACTGTTCCATGTTTCTGTTTGTTTGTAGATATTTATATGAAATCTATATAGAAGCTCTTAAAGTGCATCATTCACAGCGAATCACATGGGGATCTTCAGGTTTGGAGCCTTTCTGTTTGGTTCAAACGTTGCATCAGCATCTCCTCCAGGTGAGCCTCGGCTCGGCAGGCGGAGAAGCAGAGAACGTGCCTCTACTAATTTATTGTGAAGCAAAAGCTGGAGATGCATCACTTTATACTGCTGGGCCTCCTGTGGTGTGCTTTTCTGCTTTGGACCGATGGCATTAATGTTTTCCTTTGACAGTCTGGCGTGTGTGGACTTCCTGTTTGTTTCCAGCCCTCCTGGATGTTTGCTATAAATAGATTTGGTACTTTACTTGATTCTCTGGGAACAAACTCACACGGTCCCAGCCAATGGGAGCAGCTCTCTGCAGGCTGCTGGGATTTTTATACGAAAACACTGAAAAATAAAACCTCATTCAAATACTGAGCCCGTCTCCTCTTTCTTTCTCCTTTATCATGTTTATTCTTAAAGACTTTGGCTACGAATCATTTTCTATTTTGAAACCTTTGGATAATATTCCAGTGTTATATTATTCCTTTATCTTTTTTGTAATTTTTTTATTTAGACAGATTTCCATCAAAATCATTAATTACAGCTTTAAGCGTTTAGGTCGTACATGAGGATATAAGCAGAGTCCAAGTGATTCTGTCCATAATCCCCCTCTGTCTAGGCTGGACCCCTACCGTCTGTCTGTACAGCTGGAGATAGACACCAGCAGCCCTCATAACAGAAAATGTACTAATTTTAGTTGTAAACAATAACCAAATTGAACAGTAATGGGGGTTTCACCACCTCAAGCTCAGTCCATTTGGTCCAGATCTTCTAAAATGTCTCTTTTTTAACTTGAAGGGAAGAAGAAATCTTTTCCTTAAATCTGTTAAACTATTTTAATCCATTGATGGATAGATGCAGGATCTGGTTTGAGCCATTTCCTTGTGATGTTTTTTTTACTGGCTGCCAGTAGCAGGTCAGTAGTTATTATTGGTCCATGTGACCAAATGTAAGTTACCCAAAAAACGTTTCACATTTGAAATTTTTACATTGAATATATTTTCAATATGTTTGTGGAACATGGGCTGCTCAGTGGCGCAGTGAGTAGCACTGCAGCAAGAAGGTTCTGGGTTCGATTCCCGGCCCGGGGTCTTTCTGCATGGAGTTTGCATGTTCTCCCAGAGCATGCGTGGGTTCTCTCTGGGTACTCCAGCTTTCTGCGACAGTCCAATAACATGACTGTTAGGTTAATTGGCTTCTCTAGATTCTCTTTAGGTGTGTGTGAATGGTTGTTTGACTCTGTGTTGCCCTGCGATGGACTGCCTCTCTGTCCAGGGTGTTCCCCCGCCTCTCGCCCATTGACTGCTGGAGAACTCTTCCCAAAAATGCTTTTATTACCTCACAGTCGCAAAAACATGGAAGCTCCTTCAGATCCGCAGAGTCTCCAGCAGGCGTCTCTGTTGCTTTCATATAGTCTCTGAAAGGGAGTAAAAACTGCAATGTTTTTCCAGCAGAACTGGCTGTTTGATGCAGTCGAGACTTACTGCAGTTGACATAATTCCTCCCATCTTCTGAGATTATCACCTTCATTTCCTCTTTATGTTTGGGTAGCTGTATGGCGTTCTATCATTTACAGATAATTCTGCTGTCTGAATTAAGTCCATGAAACTTGACTCACTTTTTCTCAACACCTCTTTAAAATGTCTTGTGAAATAATGTCTCACCTGCAGGTACCTGAAATAAAATCATCTTTTCCCAGACGATGGTCATTCTGTAAGGTTTCAAAACTCTGAAATATCCCTTTATGGACAAATGAATAATAGGAAGTTAATCCTTTTGGGATCCATAATTTGAATCGGTTATCAATTCTACTTGGTGTAAAATCTGAATCACAGGCACACCACCTCATCATTTTAGACGTTTCTCCTAATAATCACTAAGCTTGAATGCTGTCAGGGTTCCTTTTATTGACATATTTCCTTCCAGGCTGCGGTGTACGATGGTGAACAGAGGCAGACTAAAGGTCTCAGCTGGGCTGGATTGTAGTATTCCTGGAAACAGGGAAGGCCCATTCTACCCTTTTCTTTTGTTAGTTGCAAAGTTCTAAACTTAATTCTGGCCTTTTTACCCTGCCACAAATTCCTCGTTATTAATCTATCCTATTCTGAGAACTTTTTGGGGAGGGATTTTGACTGGTGGACATTGAAGGTACTCTTCACCTACGACTGCAAGCCTGTGTATGCGTCTAATTCCATCATCAAGTTTGCGGACGACACCACGGTGATTGGTCTCATCATCAACAATGAGTCTGCTTATAGGGAGGAGATTGAGCACTTGGTCACATGGTGCACTGAAAATAACCAGCTCCTCAACACCAGCAAAACAAAGGAGCTCATCATAGACTTCAGGAAAGATTCAACAGGCACCCAAGACACCATCCACATCAATGGAATAGCACATTGAATGAGTTCTTTGCCGAGCTGATGCTCGGCAAAACTCATGCTCCCTCAACACTGGGAAGTCCTCAGACATTTTCTTTTTCGTTGTTTCTTTCTTTGCACAGGTAAACAGCACATTTCTTCTTCTCGCGGCTTGCATTATCGGCAGAGCAGGCGGCTGAATCGCACTTTCATCTGGTTTATTCGGTCTGCCGCTTTCCGTAGACTTCGTGAACACGCTTTCAGGAAATCCTATACACTACTGTTTTTATGCTCTAAAACATTCTAAATGACTTCGTTTCCCCGAGTAAATTATGGACGCTACCCTCTTTGGACGACACTTGGAATACATTGGGCGGCGGTATGGAGGAATATTGACACGTTTTAGTTTTAGCACAAACGAAGCACTAAAAAAGGAGACCACTTTGGATCAAATTGGAGTTTAATGGGGGGATGGTGACCTCTGGATGACCTAAAAAAATAATCTTTAATATCTCTTAAACAAAAGTAGCACAAACAATATTTTTTTCTGCACAAATCTGCACTAACGTTGCACTAACCATTCAGTCTATTTGCAGAGTTTTTTTTTTGGCGTGGGTGGGGTGTCAGCTTCAACGCAGCTCGGATAGGTTCCTGCGCTTAAAAGGTACACTATGCAACCGGAGTTGATTTTCCAGCGGGGAGGCTCCCCAGAGGCGAAGTGAAGTAAAAGAGTGCACTGTCGTAAATATGCACAGCTGTTCTCCTGGTTTCTCCGTCAAGCCAGAAGCAGTTGTTTTGAGCTTAGCAGGCGAAGCGGACAGAGCGAATGACTAATGCTGCGTTCACACCGCAGCTGGCGCAACAGAAGCAGCGAGTTTACATGCAAAGTCAATGGTTGGCCAGGCGCGTCAAAGCGGCTCCGTCAAAGGTCGCGCAGCGTTTTGAGCAGCAGGCGCTGGCGGCGTCTGAGCACGCTGAAAGGCGTTTAATCATCTGGCGGCAGGGAGAGAGACACAGCGCTGATGATCACTCCTCTTAAACAGGTTTAGTGGCGCCTAAATTAACTTAAAATGCAGAAATCTGCCGGCAGAATATGCAGTTTGGATTATTTAGATGAAAAACACCTACCAGCTGCCGCGGTGAACGCTAGCGAGGCCAATTCGGCCAGGCAGGCTGCTGATGAAGGGATTCCTTCTGTCGGCCAGCGCTGGTATGTGGGGTCTGGCTGACTCCGACAGAAAAATATTGAAGGCAGGATAATAATCTGAATGAACTGACGGCACTGATTACGTTTTCTCATTTAAACACATATTAAAACTACTTTATTCCAAATGATCACAGCAAATATAGCTGCAAGGCAGAGAAAGGGATAGTGAAGCTCCGCCCAGCGCGCGTCAGACACACTTTTGCACCCGCGCAGCCAGAGCAGCAAAGCTGCTTCAGCCAGCTACGTCAGAACTAACTGGTACAAACAGTAAAAATGAAGCAGCAGGCGAGATTTTTGCTGCTTTTGCTGCGTGAACGTAGCATAACTGCACAAAGATTGCCACTGTGCTAGCAGCGAGCATGCTTTTAACTGGGGGCGTAGTAGCAGTTCTCCCGTAAAGCAAGACTGACTCTCGCTGAGACTTCTGAGCCTGTGGGTGCGGTCGGTGCTCCTGCAATTGCAAGTGCAGTTTTTCCCCCACAGACCACCAGGGGCGGACGAGAATACCTTTGTTCAACCTGAAATGACTCATTTAATCATCGAAAGAAGCGTTATGGAACACACATTAATTAACTGAAAATGTTGCATAGTGTGCCTTTAAACCGATGGCACAAATATCTCTCCATAGACAGGATAAATGAACAGTAGCCGGCGCGCAAATGATGTCGTACACAATGATGCTTTGTTTTAAAAAAATATAAATATAAAAAATATAACCGCTGATGTCTGGGGACAGTGATTCAGCCTACATGTTCTGAATGCTGGCGTACCATAAAGAATAAATTATGAACAGTTTAGTTTGTGCCTTCAAGTGGATTTGCTCATAGGAAAACGTTACCTGGATATAACCTAACAGAATATCTTTCAGAACGGCTCCAAATGACACAAAACTCATATGGGTGAGTAGAACATGATGGAATAACGTAAAAAATCAAGGACCCAATGTAAAAAAAAAAAAACAGTGGTTCCCCTTTAACCTTAAAAAAGGACTAACATTCCATCCATATATTATCTGGCTAGAGGCGAGGTCACCCTGGACAGGTCGCCAGTCCATCGCAGGGCGGAATAACATTCCATCTGTGTAAATCTGTTTTTCTTTTCAAATTTAGTGGGCCATAATTTATATCAAACACTTTAGAGAAGTCCCTCGGTAGTGAAACACCCAAATATTTGATAGACCCAGCTTCCCAATTCCACCGTTTTAATTGAAGACGGTGGATCAAAGTTAAATGTTGATACTTGAGATTTTTATTTTTAACTAGAGATTAAACTCTTCAAGCAGGTTCATCAGTTTTGGGATTGTCTGTGTTATACTTATCAATAAACCATCAGCGAACAGGGAAAGTTTTTGCTCCCCAGATGTAATTGTCACCTTCTATAAAAAAAAAAATAAAAAAACACCCCACCAAATCTAATGCTTAATATCCCTGTTTATAAGGTTTATAATCACTGTCACTGATTTACAGGATGATAACCCCTGCATACCAACTTGTCTTTGCCTTCCTTCGGTATGATTGAAATAACCGCCTCTCGCCATGAGGGGGGGGATATTTATATTTTCTAAAACCCAGTTGAATGTTTTCACCAATGTTGGAATTAGTTGTTCTGCCAGAATTTTGCACCATTCTGTAATTAACCCTACAGAAGAGGATTAGGGCCACTGGAAAAAAAAAAGTTAACTGATTTTTAATTTTATTTCAGTTTAGTATGGGAAAAAAGTCAGAATTCTGACTTTTTCTCAGAATTCTCACTGAATTCTGACAATAAAAGTCAAAATTCTGAGATTAGTCAGAATTCTGACTTTTTTCTCAGAATTCTGACAATAAAAAAAAGTCACAATTCTGAGATTAAAGTCAGAATTCTGAGAAAAAACGTCAGAATTCTGACTTTTTTCCCATACTAAACTGAATTAAATTTTAAAAGTCAGTTTACTTTTTTTCTTCTTCCAGTGGCCCTAATCCTCTTCCGTAGAATCCATCTGTCCCTGGAGACTTTTCCTTCTTGGTTCCCTTGGTTGCTGATTGACTTTCCCCTTTTGTAATTTTGGATATTGATTTATTTTGTTCATCAGTAATTGTTGGAGGATTTATCTTTTCCAGAAAGGCATGAATCTGGCTGTGGCTACTTGTCTTAGTATTTAGTGTTTTACAGTATTTTGAATTTCATTCAGATTAGTTTTCATTTTCTTTGTTGCGTTTTTTCTTATTTTGTGTATCGTTCTGCAGGCTTGTTTTCTTAACCTATATGATAAAAGTTTCAGGGATCAGTTTTACCGTTTTATAAAAATAAGCTTTTTATTGGATTTCCTGAGTATTTATTTTTTCTATTTCTCTTTTTTAGTTTTATAATCTTATATTTGGTGTCCTCTTTGGAAGACTTTGCATCTTCTCTCTGTAATCTTTGCTTTTTAAACTGCATTTAACAGGCTTTTTACAAACCATACAGCTAGCCATTGTTTTTATTTATGGTATTTTCTGCTCTGATGGTCTCTCTCCCTCTCTGGCGTCTGAGGAGTGGAGCGTTATCTGAGTGGGCGGGGCCAGGCTGAGCCTGTGTGCTGACCCGGTGACAAGGAGCAGCAAAGTCCCGATATTATTAAATAATTATATCTCTAATCTGCTTACTTATCAGGATTTTGGGCCTTTCACATCCGGTTGGCTTCTGGATCAGCTGTTAAACTCCAGTTATTCCCACCAATTTAGTGATTTAGGCTAGGCTATCAGCAGAGCTGTTAATTACCAACCAAAAAATATTTGTCTCTAATTATTCAAATGTCACCAAAAGGTGAGTGAATCTAGCCTGAGTGATAAACCAGTCGATGCACAATAATCACAAACTACTGCAAGTGAAAACAACGATGTCTTTATTTTTACAATCCAGGATTATAAAGAAATCTAACAATCACTGCAAACACTACTTACTACTTAAAAAAGATAAAAACACAAAGTAGACTAAATGAATAATTTGAAAGAAGGGAGAAAGCGGTCTAAGACTACAATGTTAATACATTCATTAGTGTCCGTTCAAAATAGCAGCAGATACAAATGCAATGATAAATACCATCACAACAATGTAACATTATTTAGCTTATAATGGTTAGTTTACAATGCATTAACAACATAGCATTGTAGCACCTCAGTGATCGATGAAGGGGGAGGGTGCTTGATGCAAAGTCAACAAGGCAGAATCAAGATGGAGGCCCCCCTACCTTGTGGTCTGGTGTGGGGAAGCAACAGGCTGGAAAACTACCGGATGCTGTTTACGTGCCTTAAGGGGAAGAGCTGGACTACAATGGGGCGTATCTTAATATATGAAGTCACAGAATGGTTGCTCCTTCCCCCATGTGATTACTCAAGGTTTTACTGGGTTTTTAATCCTCAACAAACTCATTCACAGCACGTTCATTCACACCATGATGGTGTGTCCTGGGTGGAGGGAGGAGCTGGGCTAGATGATGCTGCATCAAGTTCCTCACTTTTAAGTTTCTGAAAAATAAAAACACAACATTTCTTAATTGTGAATCTTTTTGTATGGCCGACACTTCCTGCAAAGCTACAGTGTGTAATTTTCAGCGACATCTAGCCGTCAGACTGCAGAGACCGCAGCAACATGAACATCTCCCCACCTTCTTCCCGCAACAGTACGCGTAGCGTTCTACGGGACAAAAATGTCTTCCACGACGCCCGCATCACCTACCTTCTCCAAGTGATGAGGTTTGTTTACATAGATAGGCGCACAGATAGTATTTCATTAGTCTGTGTAGGGTATAGATTTCATGTAGACTTAAGATAATAAATATATCCGTTATTTTTTCTCACGTCGTTGTGACGTTTTGGTGAGCTGCTTTGCATGGTGATATAAACAGACGAAGTTAGTTTAACAGCGAGAGTGTGTTCGCTGGAAGAATATACACTATATTGCCGAAAGTATTTGCTCACCCATCCAAATTATTGGAATCAGGTGTTCCAATCACCTTCCATATGGCCACAGGTGTATAAATTCAAGCACCTAGGCATGCAGACTGTTTTTTACAAACATTTGTGAAAGAATGAATTGGCAGCTCTCAGGAGCTCAGCGTGAATTCCAGCGTGGAACTGTGATAGGATGCCACCTGTGCAACAAATCCAGTCGTGGAAATTTCCTGGCTCCTAAATATTCCACAGTCAACTGTCAGCTGTATTATAAGAAAATGGAAGTGTTTGGGAGCGACAGCAACTCAGCCGCGAAGTGGTAGGCCACGTAAACTGGCGGGAGCGGGGTCAGCGGATGCTGACGCGCATAGTGCGAAGAGGTGCAGCCAACTTTCTGCAGAGTCAATCACTACAGACCTCCAAACTTCATGTGGCCTTCAGATTAGCTCAAGAACAGTGCGCAGAGAGCTTCATGGAATGGGTTTCCATGGTCGAGCAGCTGCATCCAAGCCATACATCACCAAGTGCAATGCAAAACGTCGGATGCGGTGGTGTAAAGCACTTGCCGCCACTGGACTCTAGAGCAGTGGAGACGCGTTCTCTGGAGTGGCGAATCGCGCTTCTCCATCTGGCAATCTGATGGGCGGGTCTGGGTTTGGCAGTTGCCAGGAGAGCGGTACTTGTCTGACTGCATTGTGCCAAGTGTAAAGTTTGGTGGAGGGGATTATGGTGTGGGGTTGTTTTCAGGAGCTGGGCTTGGCCCCTTAGTTCCAGTGAAAGGAACTCTGAATGCTTCAGCATACCAAGACATTTTGGACAATTCCATGCTCCCAACTTTGTGGGAACAGTTTGGAGCTGGCCCCTTCCTTTCCAACATGACTGTGCACCAGTGCACAAAGCAAGGTCCATAAAAGACATGGATGACAGAGTCTGGTGTGGATGAACTTGACTGGCCTGCACAGAAGTCCTGACCTCAACCCGATAGAACACCTTTTTGGGATGAATTAGGAGGAGACTGAGAGTTGCAGGCCTTCTCAGGTCCCAACATCAGTGTGCGACCTCACAAATGCGCTTCTGGAAGAATGGTCAAAATTCCCATAAACACACTCCTAAACCTTGTGGACAGCCTTCCCAGAAGAGTTGAAGCTGTTCTAGCTGCAAAGGGTGGACCGGCGTCATATTGAACCCTATGGATTAGAAACGGGATGTCACTTAAGCTCATATGTGAGTCAAGGCAGGTGAGCAAATACTTTTGGCAATAGTTAGTGTATATTCCCGTTTACAGAGTCCAAGTCATTTTGATGGCACGGGGGTTAGAAACAGCGAGGTCAAAGAGAGGGAGGGGCAGGAAGCTGAAGGCAGGGGAGTGTCGTGCAGCTAGGGCCAGGCGGGGAGGGGTGCCAGCGGGGGTGAGCAGCAGGAGGAAAGGCTTGAAGATCTCCAAAGGAGCGGAGAGAAGTAACCCGAGGTATATATCCAGAAAATTATTTTACAGAAAAATGCACTGAATCATTACCTATGAAACGTCAGGGGCGTTGCTGAATAAGTATACTGGAGAGTAACAGCATCATCAATACACCCAGCATGTTATTGTTTTAGACAGGTCTGAGGCATCCTGTACTCCAAGAAAACTACTTGATGATATTAGACAATCAGTGTGTGTGTAGGATTTCAGTTACCTGTCAAGAGTAGTAAACTGGCAACTTGAGCGTCACTTTGAAAACCTTTTTCCTCCATCAGTGACTTCCATCGCGGTAAAATGCCGCGGGTCAATGTTGATCCGTGTTGTTTGTCATTTCTTGTCACGCTTGCAGTTTATTCTCGTCGTGTTTCGCCGCTTCTTAGATGACGGGGGGTGGGTTCGGTGTCCGCTGCTTTTAGTTGTGATACAGAGTAGGCATGATCCTCCTTATTCGTTTTCGGATGTTTGGCCATACAGTGCCAAACAAAGTTTGCAAAATCACTCACGCCTTCGCCGCCCACCTTTCTTGTTACTGAGGTACAGTATAAGTGCTTCTTCTTTCTCTTTTGGTTTCAGACTAAATGCTTCTCAGGCATAATACTGCCATCTACTGTTCAGTACCGCCTCAGTTCATCTCTCTCAGATCCTGTCAGAAGTTATTTTCGAAGCCGCCATGGGAGATCTCGCGAATCGCTAGCGTTAGTTGCCTCTGGCGCTTGCCGTAGCCGCTAAAGATGTCAGGCCTCCATGGCCGCGTAGACCCGCCCTTGGCGCGTAATTATGCAATAACTTAATTCTAAGGCAACGGAAATATTATGGTTAAAAGGCTGAGCTCATAGGTGATGATAAATAACATAGTTATGTATATAATATATTAAATTTCTGGACTTTATATGCCTGTAATTATTATTAACACTGTAGCTTTAATGCCTACCGCTCAGGGAGCATTATATGCCTGATCCTGTATGGCAGGCATTAAGTGCACTCGGGTAACATTATCAAGATTAACAGAGAAATTAGATGGGATTTTAAAATAACATAAGACATACCCTCTTTTTAGATTTGTGCTCCTGGTCCTCTGCTTCTGAGTCACTGGAGGACTCTGAAAGGGTCAGGAGAGGAGCTTCCTCTATGCCACTTAATAATGACTCTTGTGCTGGATTGATGGCTAACTCAAAATCCTTACGGATTTGAGCCAACTGCGAAGTGGTCAAGTGGAGCGAGTTGTATTTTTCAGCCGTGGCAGTATCGTGACACATGGTTTTAGATATTTGTTGAGGGGTGTTTCGGGAGATAACATTAATAGCCTTGAAAAATAGAGAAAGTTGTTCAATATTTGGTTTTTATTTTCAATTTAGTAAATGAAAAAGTGATATTACTTACATATGATGCAATAGATGTGCGGAAATCTGTAAATGTGGGGGATCCAGATAACCCCATCTCTGACCAAGCAGCTTGCATAGGGATGAGGAAATTTATTTTGGTGTTGTTTTTGGTGAAGAAAACAAGGTCTGTTGATGGCTGAAGTTTCTCTCTAATCAAGAGCCACTGTTCCAGCCAACCAAACTCTTCCACACTCAGGTACAGCTGTGCCGGCCCAAAGGCATGATTTGTTTTGTGCCCCTTGACCTGTAGTGCAAAGGAGAGGGTATGTTTCTTGCCATATGGGAAGATCTATAAGGCTCGGGCACAGCGCGTTGCATTCTGGGTACGCCGCCATATTGGTAGCTAGTTGCTACGGTAAACAAAGACCTAAAACAGCATAGAGACAGAGCAGAAAGACGAGTAAACAGCGATGTTAAAAGCGAAGAAAGGATGCGGAATATACCGAGACACACTGCAGAGGGAAGCCAGGGACCGTTATCTGCAAAAGATGGGCTTTATAAACGGACTTGATCCCTACGAAGTAGAAAGCAAGGAGTGGTGCGTTGGGGAAGAATTTCTACCGCCGTTTGCGAGGGAGGACGTATTTTCGTATCTAGTGTGTTGCGTCAGTGCCTACACACATGAAAAGTTTCACAAGTCGCTAGAGGCTTACAAACAGCTGACAGATGGAAAAAGTTCATGACATGGAAGTTATCAAGCCTAATGAGAACACACAGTCATCAGAGCCAAGGTAAGCTACCGCCTCAACATGGTGTGGTGTTTGTTGTGGTGATAAGACTAGGTGCTGGCACTAACGTAAAACATCAAAAATGTATCTAAATAAATCTTGTGCTGACTGTACGTGTCCAGGATAATGTAGTTACATTCCTGATGATATATGACTGTCCTAGCATGGTACCTACCAACGCATGCTACATGGGCGGATCAGATAGTTAATGAATAATACATAATAAAAACAGTATGTTCTGTAACTTACCAGAATGAAAATGCCAGGAACACACCTCATGGAAAGGGATTGAGTTGAAAGTTATATTTGGCCGTCTTACAGCAGCTTAATTCATGCTAGCCGGGCTTACTTTTTGTTATGGAGGACATTTTGTTTTTCCATTGAGACGCTCTCCAGGTTGGAAAACGGTAAAAAGACAATCCATTTGGGATTTTTTTCCCCGTCCAGTCACAGCTTGCGCCACTACACCCTACCTATTACACAGCAACGGGCTTAATTCATAATCCACAGCAGAGGTAAATGAAAGGCAAAAAACTGGGCAAACTACTAGCAGAAGAAAGCTTTCGTCCTTACAGGCGCCGTTTTTCCATGTAAAACAGGGCTGACCAGCTATCAATATGTTCGCCTGCGCACGTAGACGCCATGTGCCCGAGCCTTATTGGTGCTCCTATATGGTAGGCACTCGGGTAAATCCAGCAAGCGTTTTATAAATGCAATATCAGTACACTTACGTTTACCACAAAGCCCTCGTCTCCAACTCTGGCCTCCTGCTGAGCCTTGTCTACCTCCGAAATGGTCATATTTTCAAGAACACCAGTTCTGTGACCATACAGACTGGCTAAGTAGACGCTTATATAGCCAAAAAATCTCCTTCGGGACTCCAGGTTAGGGTCGTCAGCCAGTTCATCTAAAAACATGAATTCAAATGAGAGCATCTCCGAATCCTCCTGTATGGCAGCCATTGAGTGCGTGCCATTTAGGAGCAAGCACAGGAACTCAGGTAAGTCACATGAATATAGTAAAGAGTTTACATAAGTCTTACCAAGAATTTCTGGAATTCGACATCTTGCAGTCTTCTGGCAGGTGTGTAGATCCTCTTTGGGAATGACCGTGTTCACATTGTGTTCTTCTACTTTTATTTGTTTAAGAATGCTACGTCTTCCAAGTTTTGAAACTGAGGAGGACAAGGCTTTAAGGACAGCATCCAAAGCTGTTTTTGGAACACTGGAGTATGGCGGAGGGCTGTCTCGGAAGTACGCTATGAACTCAGAGATGTTGACCAGGTAAGATTTGATGGTCCTGATGGCCTTTCCCTCCTTAACTAGATGTTGTGGCCACCTGCTCAAAAAAATTAAAAATTTTAACTTCAACAAGAACACATATATTAGCTAAAATGCATTAGAGAGACACTTACTCGTTTATTCTCTTAATATTGTGGAGAAACATCCAGTTCCAAACAACTTTCTGCCCTTCTGAGAGGAATGTGAGGAAGAGCATTATCCGCCGGACTTTGGATCTCTGGTTTTCCTCCTGTTTTTTGTTATGACATGAGCCCTTCAAGTGGACCCAATACTCTTGAATGTATTCCACTGAATAAAAAAAAAAAAAGGTTCAAAAATAACTTGTCTGCTTATGAAAATTGAAAAATGTAGCAAACAGTAACACTACTTAGAAACAATCTTCCAGTCTGACTTACTGATTACTCCAAAGGCAGTTAATAATTACAACCCTTTTAAACATTTAACGCTCAATTTCCTTCATCCAAATTTCAAAGCCAAGAAAACCTCTTCTTTTTGTAACTTTGTATCGTCCACCAGGTCCTAACTCTGAACTTTAAGATGAGTTTTCAGAGTTCCTTTCTGATTTGGTATTAAATACTGACAGGGTCATCATAGTGGGAGATTTTAACATCCATGCTGACATTGAAGGCTATAGCTTAAGAGCAGCCTTTAATGCTATCTTAGACACTATTGGAAACTGTTCAAAATGTGAATAGGTCCCACACATTCCCATCTTCATACTTTGGATCTTGTGCTGACATACGGCGTAGAATGTGAAGAAATAACAGTATTTCCTCACAACCCTGTCCTCTCTGATCACTTTTTAATAACCTTCAGGATTACTTTAACAGAGTTCTCCTCCCCCAAAAGAAGGTTTCACTTCAGCAGATCATTATCAAATAGTGCAGTTATAAATTTTAAGGAATCTGCTTCACTTTCTCTCTCCTCTGTGTCGCTGAGCAGTGCTGCAGAGTGCAAAAGCTTAGTTTACTCCCCTTCACAGGTTGATGATGTTGTTGATGGGGTTGCTAGTTCTCTGTGTACTGCCTTAGACAACGCAGCTCCTTTGAAAATGAAAACTGTTAAAAATAGAAAGCTGGCTCCTTGGTTTAATGCAGAGCTCCACACTTTTGAAGCAAAATGCTAGGAAACTGGAGAGAAAATATCACGCCCACAGGCCTACGAGGAATGCTAAGCGTAGTCTGGAAAAATTGTTTACTGCTCTATAAGAGAACCCTTTATAAGGCAAGAGCAGCATATTTCTCCTCATTAATAGAGGAGAATAAGAATCATCCTAATATCTTTTTAATCCAGTTGCCAAACCCACGCAGAGCCATAGCTCTGTTGAACCGTCCATTCCACCTGCTCTTAGCAGGAATTATTTTATGGGATTCTTTATAAATAAGATTGATCTTACTAAAAATAAGATCATTAGCACTCCTCTATCTGTGATTGGTCTGTCTCTGGAGGGTGGGGCAGCATCTGAGGTAGTCATGGAATCTGAACCGGGTTTAGGCTGCTTTGATCCAGTTGAACTTTCAGAGTTAGCAAAACTATTCTCTTCATCTAAGCCTTCAACATTGTATGTTAGATCCAGATCCAACCAAGTAATTTAAGGAGGTATTCCCTTTGATCTCTCCTCCTCCATTTTAGATGTGATTAATCTACATTATGCCAGTCGCGATCACTTCCACCATAATGAACTTTTGCTTGAAGAGTTTCAGTCTGCCTTTAGAGCTCATCATAGCACTGAAACAGCTCTGAGTGAAAAGTCACTAATGATATTCTCATGGCCTCAGATAATGGACTTGTATCTGTGTGCTTTTCGTCTTGTTGGATCTTAGTGCTGCATTTGATACAGTTGACCATAATATTCTTTTTAGAAAGACTTGAATATTTTGTTGGAATTAAAGGAGCAGCACTAGACTGGTTTTGAAATCTTATCTATCTGATCGATTGCAGTTTGTTCATGTTAATGATAGATCTTCCACATGCTCAAGGGTTACCTGTATGAGTACCACAGGGATCAGTGCTAGGACCAATTCTATTTACTATATATATGCTCCCAATGTGGTAGAATTATTAGAAAGCATGGGATTAATTTTCACTGTTAAGCTGATGATACCCAGCTATATCTGTCTATACTCCAGATGAAGCTAACCCATTACATAGATTACAGGCATGTCTGAAGACATAAAAACCTGGATGACTCTTAACTTTCTCCTTCTGAATGCAGAAAAAACAGAAGTTTGGACCAGAGTCTTTGAAAAAGAAGCTGATTAGTCAGTCACTTCATTTGGATGGGATTAAACTGATTTCAGATAAAATGACTAACTGGATGTCTCTCTACTTCATCCTCTGACATGGGAGCTGGCTCGGGCTTCGTCTGCCTGGCTGTGTGTTTTTCTGGACCGGGGGCGCCTGTGGAGCTGGTTGACAGTTACCTTTTGTATCTATGGCTTCTCTTCCTATGTATGCTTAGCTTCTGTCTCCTTGAACCCCAGTCAGCCTCTCTCAGCAGATGGCTGCTCAGCACTCAGCCTGGTTCTGCTGGAGTTTTTTCCACTCTCCACTGTCGCTACAAAGCATGCTTTAGTGTGAGGGATTCCTGAAGAGTTAATGAATCAATGCAATCAACTGGTTTTCCTTAGATAGAAAAACCGAATCAATCTGACTGGATGATCTGGTGAACTGGAAAGCAGCTCTGAGAGAAAGACATGATGTGAATTTGTGTTATAGAAATAAACTTTAATTGAATTTAATTACTTACAGATGGATTTTGGAAATTTGGGGAAGTCCTCGAAAACAGAAAGCTTTAAAGGCAGTTCTTTTTGTTTCTCCAAAGAAGTCTTATCCTGCCCCTCATGTACTGCAGGCTCCAGATCTTCTGACTCAGAGGGCCCTGAGGACGCCTTTTGGAGGGCCTGTTAAAAGTTTATGGTTAATGTTTAGCCTTCTAAAAGGCCTCTGGAGGTTCCTCTAGACCAGGCATCCCTAACCCCGGTCCTCGAGGCCCACTGTCCTGCAGGTTTTAGAGGTTTCCTTGCTCCAGCACAGCTGATTTTAATTTAAAGCTGATTAACAGGCTTTTTGGGTCTACTGCAATCATTATAATGAGCTGTGCTAAAGCAGGGAAACCTCTAAAACCTCCAGGACAGCGGGCCTTGGGAACCGAGGTAGAGGATGCCTGCTCTAGACCATCGCGGGGCTGGAGGAACCAGGGAGAAGCCGAGAGCGGACAGACGTATGGGTACATCAGTGAATCTTTCTAAATGGCAGGCATTAAGTTCCTGCCATTTAGCTTACTCAGGTAAATCATTGAACATTATAAAAACATTTAAATACCTCCTCCAATTTCTTTATAGTCATCTTTGCCTGTTTGCACCATCTGATTTTATCACGTAATTTCTTACGCAGGACAGAACAGTGCTTTTTCAGCTGCTGGTGTTTTAACAGAAGATCCTTGCAGGAGGTGCAGCAGGATATATCCTCAGGTCCAAACTTTGATGTCGCCACATCAAGCTTTCCTTTCTTGCTATCCTTGGTCTCAATGTCAAGGCGTGACATCATCGGGGGGCTGGGTGTCCTCGCCCTCAGAGCTTTAAGACTCTCTATGGTGACGCGCCACTTCAAATCTTTGATGAGCCGATTTATCTTTTCCTGCCCCATCTCACGGTGGGCTGTTTCCACATGTTTATCCAGCCTCGACTGTGAATAATTGCAGCTCTTGACAGGGCAGGGCACGCATCTTATGTTTATCCTCCCACAAGCATACTGTAGCAATATCTGACGCTCCTCACGATTTTTTATGCCATGTATTTTTAGCAAGTGTTTGCCCAGATAGACGTAAACACAGTCACATAATGGGCAGTGCACTACTGATGAAGAAGATACCATCTTGCAAGATGAATCTGAAAAATAAGATAAGCTTTATTAATCTCACAGTGGAGGAAGTCAGTGGTCACACATTGGCTTAATGATTAAAAGAAGGGGCCCAAAAATGAGGAAACGGTGTGTCCACATACATACAGGGTATCAAAATAAGGCATAAAAGTACAAAGTGTATCAAAAAATAAAAAATACAAAGGAAGGTTTAAGGTGACATATGTACATTCAGGGTGGCTCAGCATGTGCAGGAAAGCAGCCTGTAGCATTCCCCTGCAGAAGAAGAAGTTGTCACCACTAGCTGTGGCTGAACAGAGGCCGTTTTTCAATCAGTGTACTTGTGCGTTCTTGTGTCCTCGTGAAACGTCACCAGCCTCAGAATTAGTACTGTTCCAATTCCAAAGGACAGCAGACCGAGAACGGACAAAGTCCCCTGATGTTGTTTTGGCCCCGCCCTCTTTACCTAGCACGCATCAGAGAAGACTTGTCCGTTCTCAGACTGACAGCTGTCCCAGCATGCACTGCAGCAGCAGCGGCTTTCAATGGAGCGCTCCATTGAAAGTTAAAGTTCTCTTTTTTAGCTGTTCAATAAAAAGTATGTTTTAAGATCATTTGGAGCGAGAACATTAGACTGTAAAGCTTCACTATATGGAACATTTGCCGATTTAATGCATCATTAAAAAATGTCCATAGTTGAGAGCAGCCAGGGCTAGCGTTAGCCCGTCCGCAGCAACCAGGGCTAACGAAGCCCGTCTGCATTAGCCAGGGCTTCAGGGTTATCCCGTCTTACCTTTGCAGCTCAGCAGGGCTAAGCGTTAGCCGATCCTGCTTTAACCAGGGCTAACCCAGCCCGATACTGTACGGGGCGCTCACGCAGCCATGTACCGCGTAGCCAGTCGAAGGCGCGTTAGCCGAGCGATCTGCAGCAAAACTGCATGCACCTGTCGCGTAGCCAGGGCTAGCGTTAGCCCGATCTGCAGCAGCCAGGGCTAACACGCCGCAGCCTGTCTGCAGCAGCCAGAGCTAGCGTTAGCCCGTCTGCAGCAGCCAGGGCTAACTGCTGCGCCCGTCTGCATTAGCCAGGGCTAATCTTAGCCTGTCTGCAGCAGCCAGGGCTAACGCGCAGCCCCGTCGCGTAGCGAGTAGCGTGGGCGCGTTAGCCGCGGCAGCCAGGGGCTAACGCATCCCGTCGCATTAGCCAGGGCTAACCTTAGCCTGTCTGCAGCAGCCAGGGCTAACGCCAGCCCGTCCGCGTGCCCAGCCAGGGCTAGCGTTAGCCGGTCCGTGCGCAGCCAGGGCTAGCATTAGCCCCGTCTGCAGCAGCCAGGGACTAACCGCACCCGTCCGCGTTAGCCAGGGCTAATCTTAACCCTGGCCTGCAGCAGCCAGGCTAACGCAGGCCCGTCCGCGTGTAAGGAGCTGCCGTTAGCTGCAGCAGCCAGGGCTAAAGTTAAGCCGTCTGCAGCAGCCAGGGCTAACGCATCAGCGTCACGCATTAGCCAGGAGGCTAACCTTAGCCGCAATCGCAGCAGCCAGGGACTAACTTTCCAGGGCCCGTCCGCATCAGCCAGCATTAGGCTAGCGTTAGCCCATGTCGCAGCAGCGGGCGCACAGCACTGCAGCCTAATCGCATAGCAGCACGTCCGCACGATCAACTGCCCTCTCTTTGCATTAGCGTGTAGCAATAGAAGGACGCGAGCTCTGATGGAGGTTTGATTGTTTTGTTTGGCAAAATGTCTGATTTGATGTGTTTATCTGACAGTGTTCATTATTATTCCTCCACTAAATAAGAAAGTAAGCTCATAATCCTGTTATAATCTAGAGACTAGAGGTGAAATGCAGCTCAAGGCTACCTTTGGAATGTGGTGATGTCATCAGTGCAGCTTCTGTTCCAATGCTTAGATTATTCAGCGTCCTCGTTCCCCAGAGTCCAGCGAACTTTCCTGGGTTCTACTCAAAGAACAGACTTGGAGAGGACGAGTCCATGCTTTCAGCGTTCTTGTGAATTAAGAAACAGTCAGACGGATGTTCCAGACATTCCTTGTCCCGGTGTTTTACAAAATTCTGTTCCCTTGTATCAGGGAGCGCATTGAAGCCAGAAAGGCGGACATGGAGGATGGGACCATTTTCACAGCACTGCTGATCGATTTCTGGCAAAAAACAGCTCCTATCGGTCTCCGCCAAGGGACATCAATTGTTTACCTCGGGCGCGGTGCATCGTTTGAAAACCACCATTTTTTTTACAAATTCGTAAAATAACCTAAATGGCGATCTGTTAAACCTTTCTTTGTGTGTTTTTTTTTGTTTTTTTTTTTCGTAGAGAGAAGACATGTTCTAGTATACTACATGCTATCACACAAACAATTTAGAGAATTTGGAAAATATTTCCCAAAGATATGGAATTGTTTTGTGTGATAGCATGTAGTAAACTAGAAATGTCTTTAATCCAGTAATCTGTGATATTTTACATTTGAACGGGATTAACCAGAAAGTCTACATTCTCATCTTCACCCTCAGGGCCCCTGATCTCCTAGAATCCTAGATCCGCCCCTGGTACCAGGTGAGGAACAATAGTGAGGGAGGACTCCATGCTGAACTCACTTTTTGCACACTAGTGATTGCACAGGTTAATAGAGTTATAGTGCAGCATTGTATAGTCTAATAGCAGCAGGTAAAAAGAGTTTAACGCTCAGGTTAAAGTTAAATCAGATTCATCCAATTTACCGTTCACTCGGTCCAAAACACGCTAGCTCCGCTCCACGTGCGTCTCACTAAACAGGAAGTGAAGAACTTACCGGAAGTGACGCCAGAGGGACAAAGGGAGAGAAAGAGAGAGAGTCCAGAGTCGCGGGTTCAAACCCAGCAGAGACCAAGTTATGTTTGAGTGAAAAATATTCCCAAAATAAAAGAAATTTCAAGAAAGTAACTTGCGCTATCTTAATTAAACAATTGTAAAAGTTATTTATTGGAAACTGCCTCGTATTTTTATATTACAACACAGCGCATTTTATTTGCTAAAACAAAAACTATCCCATTAAAGTTTTATTGATTCAAATATTTTTTAAATTTCTGTTTCAGTGATATATCAAAATGCATTTTTCCAATCATAATGTACAGTAACTAGATACAGTACACTTAAACCATCTTTTATACCTGTATACATTCTGATATCTGGTGTATCCATAGTTTTTATACGGACTTTCCTCTAGTTATATTTTCTGCTTAAGTTATAAAAAAAAGGTTCACATTAGGGTTTATTAAAACTTAGGCTAAGCTCTTCAGTTTTAAGACTGAAAATGATCAGGGGCTCTACTAATACTTGGCTTTAGCACCAGCTTCACTAAATCCACACACTTTAGTCACTGCTGGGCATGACACTTCCCTTGCCGGGTCTCATCGCCCGATCGCCCGGGGCAAGTAATTTTATTGTTGGGAGAGTACAAATTTCATTGCATGAAAAATGTTCCCAAAATAAAAGAAATTTCAAGAAAGTAACTTGTGCTATCTTAATGAAAAAATTGTAAAAGTTATTTTGTGGAAACGGCCTCGTATTTTTTTATTACAACACAGCACATTTTAATTGATAAAACAAAACTGATACACGGATTCATTAAAGTTTTATTGATTCAAATATTTTTTTTAAATTTCTGTTTCAGTGATATATCAAAATGTATTTTTCCAATCATAATGTACAGTAACTAGATACAGTACACTTAAACCATCTTTTATACCTGTATACATTCTGATATCTGGTGTATCCATAGTTTTTATACGGACTTTCCTCTAGTTATATTTTCTGCTTAAGTTATAAAAAAAAGGTTCACATTAGGGTTTATTAAAACTTAGGCTAAGCTCTTCAGTTTTAAGACTGAAAATGATCAGGGGCTCTACTAATACTTGGCTTTAGCACCAGCCACTAAATCCCACGCTGGCCGTCTGCTGGGCATGACGCCTCCCCTTGCGAGATGTCTCGTAAGCCCGATCGCCCAGGAGCAAGTCACATTTTGTGTTGAAGTACAAATTTCATTTACGCCGAAAATGTTCTTAAAATAAAAAGAAAGAAATTTCAAGAAAGTAACTTGTGCTATCTTAATGAAAAAATTGTAAAAGTTATTTTGTGGGAAACGGCCTCGTATTTTTTTATTACAACACAGCACATTTTAATTGATAAAACAAAACTATCCCATTAAAGTTTTATCGATTCAAATATTTTTTTTAATTTTCTGTGTCAGTGATATATCAAAATGTATTTTTCCAATCGTAATGTACAGTAACTAGATACAGTACACTTTAATATTGTAAAGATTCTGTGTTTGTTTCTATTAGGGTCCATATGGTCCATTTGTTCCTTTAATGCTCCTGCTCTCTTGTGATAGGCCTGTTATATCGCATGGGGGTGGGTCCCGGACTCTAAACCACTGTCCCCATCTTAAACTAAAAAGCACCTGACCTTAAAACTCAGGAGGTATATCTTAAAGGAATAGTACACCCAAAGCATGATTAAGCCTTCATTTCTACTCACCCCCATGCTGAACAACACTCTGGAGTACTTTTTGATATCTCAAGTAAATGCTGGAGATCTGGGAGGCTTCTTGCTGTCTGCTGAAGCATTCAAATAATGGAGAGTAGTGTATGGATTTCCTAAAAGCACGTTCATGTGAGTCTGAGGAAACGCTGACGAATTAAACCGAGACCAAACCAGATGAAAGTGCACATTCAGCGTCTGCTCTGCCCGATAATGCAAAGGCGTAAAGAAGAAGAAATCGTGCTGTTTACCTGTGCAAAAGAAACAACAGAAAGAAAAATGTCCCCAGGGACTTCAGTGTTGAGGGAAGAGCATGAGTTCTTTGCGGGGCTGAATGCCCACTTTCATCTGGTTTGGTCTGCGCCCGGTTTCCGTGGAACTGCTTGAGCGGCGCTTTCGAAATCTATACACTACTGTTTATGCTCTAAAAACATTCTAAATGACTTCGTTTCGAGACACTTGGAATACGTTGGACGAGCAGTATGGAGGAATATTGACACGTTTTTTGTGGACTTTTATGGACCTTTCTGCCTCGGGCGCCATAGACCTCCATTATTTGAATGTCAGCAGACAGCAAGAAGCCTCCCAGATCTCCAGATGCATTTGAGATATCAAAAAAGTACTCCAGAGTGTTGTTCAGCATGGGGGTGAGTAGAAAATGAAGGCTAATCATCATTTTGGGTGTACTATTCCTTTAAGTAGCATAAAACAGCCCCACTATACATATGTGAAAAAACTTGCAATGCAGTAGATTCAAAGTATTAACAATTGAGGAGGACAAAATGAGGAGCTTGAGAGGGCAATGTGCAGCATCTCTTCAGCCGGATACGGATATCGCGCGGAGTACCTATACATTGAGGCCTTAGAGGAGACTTTGGTGTTGTCTTATGTCATCAACATAGTTTTGTTTTTCAGCTTTGTCTACACCCACACCAGTTCAGAGTTGCAGCAGTCCTCAGGTACAGAGATGTTCACTGGCGTCATGCCCTAGGGGACTGTTTTTGGACATGTTCTTGTCCTTGCATGAGTTCAGTTGTTCTGACCACGTTCGGTCACCTTTTGTTTTTTTTTTCCTTTCATGTATGTTCTGTCTAAAAAGTCCAAGTAACTTTTATTTGATATCATGAGGGTAAGTGATATTTTATTATGCATTGTTGTGAATATGAGTGAAGTGTTGAGTGTGTTTGTATTTTAACATTTGATATTAACGCCTCCCCTGCTCAACTGATTATTATTCTGCATAATGTGTACTAAAGTTCGAGATGTTAAATGATCTCAAAATACAACATAACAACTCAGCAAAAGTTACAGAAAAGAAAAGTTACAGACAAGTTCTGTTTGTGCATTTTACCAACATATGTTTAAACTGTAAATTATTCAACTAATTTAATTTAATTGGAGTTTCTTCTGTACAGCTGCTCAGTTCTTGTCCACTGTCCTAGGGGCATCAGGAGATGGTACACCCAAAAACAGTTTACAATATTTCAGAGTCCATTATATAACTATAACTCACCCTTTTAATTGAAATATTCTACACCTCTCTAAAGCTGTTCCCACTGCAGTGCCTCAGAAGTCCCCTGTGCCTCTTCCACAAGAGCTCAACATTCTGCTTCCTGAGGCCAGAGACACTTTATCTCCAGGTCTGCTTTTATAAAACATTTCTTCTTACATACCACGATGCAGCCTCCTCATTTTTTGTTTGGTTTTATTCTCAGGAACTCTTTCCTTTGCTGGTACTCATCCTGCAGCACACATTCAGCCTGAGCCCTCCAATGAAGAGAGACCACAAAGTGAGGAATGATATTTCAGGTTTCCCCCTTGTAAGCAGGCGACCTTTGGCTGGATTTTCAGTGAGAAAATGAACTTTTCAGGCAGAGTAAAGTTGAGGCATCAGCAGGTTTATTTGGCTCCACAGCATTCACACAATCTCTAGCTTAAATAGACACAGCTGATGGACTAAACCATTTACAGAAAAATTAACTAAAAAAACACATTTAAATCAAATATCTACAAACACACACTTAAGGTTATTTTTTTAATAAACATTTTCTGATTTAACTTGCACCCAAACCCTGTCGAAATCCCACAAACTATGTGCAAAACTCCCCCTACATTTTCCATGGTCTCTCCCAGAACCTATAATAGGCTCTATGCACAGCTCCACTACTTCCTGAATTTAATGCAGCTCCTTTGTTTCCTGTCTTTCATGATTGGATGCACTGATTAATCCAGGTGTGTATGACCTAAGTAACTGGCCAGACACACCTGGATTAATCAGTTCGTCCAGTAATGAAAGACAGGAAACAAAGGAGCTGCCTTAAATTCAGGAAGTAGTGGAGCTGTGCATAGAGCCCATTGGTGTCTGGACCTCCGGAGAAGCATTTGTCCAAAGACCCTGGAGAGGACACAGAAAAGACAGTTAAGTCACTTTCTCAGCACCACAACACTTCTTTTGCACTCACTTCTAACAAACTTTACACTAACATTTGTTGAAGTTTCTAAACAGTAACCCTTGCTTGCTCTAAACATCAATTCTCTTTTCCACAGACAACCACCCCAATTGCTAATGGAGAGCAGCTGCGGAGAGCCTGGAACAAAAGGCTACATGCTAACTATTAAAATACCCAATAAATATTCAATAAATATTTTAAAAATTTGTGTGCAAACTGTTTCTTTATGTGCAAATCTATGCTTAACCTCTTTTACACTAGGCCTGTTTTCGAGAAATATGCTTGAAAATAACATGCCCAAAATGAATTGAATATATCTCAAGAACTACAGAGTTATTTTAATTGTTTTGGTTTCAAAATAAAGGCAAGAAAACCTGTTCGAAATCCTGGGCTGCATCCTCCAAGGACTCGGTCTACCTAGACTGGATCCTTCGAAGTCCTTGAAAATAAGGAGACCGGAAGAGTTTTGGCTGTGAATTCGAACAGGTCTACCCTTCGGCGGGTTTTTACCGCAGTAAGCTCTGTTGCTTAGCAACCGTAAACGTTGACACACAAAGCAGGAAAGAATGAATACAGAAGTTTTCCAAACTGTTTATTTATTTCTTTTTATTGGCAGCATGAACAAAGACTACACTAACAGGAATCCAGAGTGGAATAAAGGTTCCAACCACGGGGAGCAGGAACAAATCAAATCAAATGTAATGATAGAAACCTTAGTCCAGTTAAATAACCTGCTGCTGTCATTCTGCACATCTCTGATGTTGCTGCTATTTTCAAATATCCATTACTGTAGAAATGTCCGCCCAGCTGCATATTGTTCTATTTATTCTCCAGTTTTATATTGTTGAAACACTTTACAGTATTTTATTGTTTATATTTTAACTCTTCCCTATTATGTTATTCTTATACATTTTTCTAAGGTCCTCATTTGTGTGACCATTTTCAATAATCTTTCTGCTGCTGTAAATTTTCCCATTGTGGGACAATAAAGGGATTTTCTATTCTATTCTATAAAAGGGGTAGAAATATATAAGTAAATCTAAACAATGTATGTATAAAAAATATATCTGCAAAATCTCTAATATTCAACAACAAAAAATACTTAGTTAAGCATATAGTGCAAAACAGCAATAAAAAGATAAAACTATCAGATTTACAGTCCCCACTCTGCAGATATATTAGAATCTGTCCTTAAATTACAGCCAAACCCATTTACACAGTAACAGATAAAAACCTTTAGATAAACCAAACACTTCCGCCACATATCTGACTCAATAACCATTAAAACAACTATTTTTCATTAATCTCAGACGGAACTATTAAATGGCTTGTATTATATTAAACTGAACTTCCAATTTTCACCACTGTTTGGCGCCAAGTAACCTTTCCTCTGATCACAGCTTGCTTGGTCTCGCAATGAATCCTGGGATATCCAAGGATACCGAGGATACATCAGACCCGTCCTGCAAATTGGGCAAAAAGAAGGACGCATTTTAAGGCCGCATAACGAGGAGTCTTGGAATCCGACCAGACCTCGGCGCCGCGCTATGACGTAATCGGCCTTCGAATCTGGTCTTCTAAGGATGCGTCCTAGGTTTTCGAACAGAGCCAATATGTTACAGGTCTAAAAACCATCTTGGGGTAAGTGCTGAGGACCCAAATTTGGGTCCTCATGTTATGAAAAGGTTAAAGTGCAATGCTAAATAAAGTGTCCTAGTGCTAAGCAAGCTGATTTTTAATAAAGTGCAAAGGTCTCTTTAAAGTGCTACAAGCTATTTACATAAAGCTATATACATAAAAATAGTCCAAGTAATGAAGACCTCTTCATTACACCCCTGATTGATAAATCCATTAATCAGATTTTATTTCAAACATGCTTCACAACTGTTGTGCCATTCAGTAGATTATGAATATATTAAATGAGTAGAACTGGAAGTTAGGTAATGGACAGGTCAGTCTAATCAAGGATAAAACTAGTTTTTTTTATTATCAGCTGAATAATTATAACTGTAATTTGCTTCCTGACCAGGGTTTTAGCCCCTTTTCTAAAAGGTTAGACTCCTGAATCCGGCAGCTAAAAATCCAGTTGTCTTTCACCAATTTAGTAATTTAGGCTATGGCCCTTAGTAAACTAATTTCTCAAGAATTTAAGATAAGAAATGAAGATTTGATATATCTCTATAATTTCAGTTTCTTAAGCGAAGGTTTAATTACAGCAACCTTAAAAGCCTTTGGTACATATCCCTGTAACAGGGATAGATAAATCCCATCTGAAATGGAGGAGATCAAAGGAAATAGCTCCTTAAATAACCTGGTTGGAACTGGATCTAACATACAAGCTGCAGGCTTAGATGAAGACAATAGTTTTGCTAACTCTTAACGTTTAACTGGATCAAAGCAGTCTAAACCCGGTTCAGATTCTATGGCTAGCTCAGATGCTGCCTCACCTTCCAGAGACAAACAATAATAGTTAGAGGAGTGCTAATGATTGTATTTTTAATACCGGTAAATCCTATTTATGAATGATCCTCATCATCAACCTTAGATGCAAAAAATATTGTTTTAAAACATATTTTAAAACT
>JAGKQL010000004.1:29728597-29816777 GCA_018398635.1 Cyprinodon brontotheroides | reverse complement strand
AATATTTTTTGTATTAACAAAAAAAGTACAGGTTGCTCATTAAATGCTTTTAACGCGGTACCGTATGAAAAATAAATGTTTGTGTTAAACTACGCCAAACTTACATGAAATGTAACAACATCTACAAAAAATAAGAGATTACTTTGTTTTTACCATAGCGCGCAAAAGACATTTTGTTTTAAAGCCCCTAAGGGGTCCAAACAATAAGGCCCCGACACAACAAATGAGGTTTTTTAGACTAGAAGAGTTCTGCCTTTTAAGACAGGAAAGTTATAACAGTTAAAGTTGCTGCTTGAGAAAATACTGAACCATAGAGATAAAAATAGCCCTGTGATTCAAATTATAAATTGTATTTGGAATAAAAATATAGAGAACTAGGGGTGCTAAAAAACACATCCTCCAAAGACAGATATTTACATGGAAATGTGGCAGATAATTAATTGACATATTACTGATCTTGCTTGATTTTATTCTGCTTTACTTCCATAAATTGCAGGATCTTCTTTTCTTTATCTTTGCCAGAAGATTTAAACTTTAAAAACCTTGCCCTCACATAATTTGCAAGTTAATTTTATTTATAAAGTAAATATAAGCTGGCAGCTAATTCAAATAGAAATTAAAGTGAAATAAGTAATGGCTTATATCACTGTGTCTGGCAACCTACTAACAGGTAAGGAAAGCATCCAGATGAGCTACCTGAAACTAACGTTTGCCCCCCACTTTGGAAATGCGAAACAAACATGGTGGTTCCGTGCCATGGTAATTTGTGCTTTGACAAAAGTTGCATGTTGCGACTTTTCACTTTACAAAGCGCAGAGCTATTTTAATTATTGTGATCAATTTGCGCCACGTCACTACCGGTGCATGCGCGCCTTCATTTGCAGTCTGGACGCTGAGGCTCTGACTGCAGCGCTGAGAGGGACTCCCTGCGGGAGAACGGGTTGGGTGGGGAGGCACCCCACGGCAGAGTAGGAACGATACATGCTTTTTCGTAGAGTCTCCAAAAGCACGCCAGCGACACCGTAAAAGTAAGCCAGGGTAATGGCTAATTAAACTTTTGAAAATAGTGATGCGCTGGAGGTCCACGAGAAAAATTAAGCTGAGTTGGCAACACTGCACCTGCGGCAACTGACTGTCTACCGCCGAACTTTTTTCTTAGTTTCGTTAAAGTGGCAGTGATGACAGTACATTGTGGATATTTTATTAATCGGCATAACACAATAATGGAAGTGTTGAAATTAGGTTATAGCAGCTTTAAAAGAGTCGATTTTTATCGGTCGTTATTTGCAGCCCTACTATATTTACCTTCTAAACTTGTGTAGTGCACCTTTAGTTATTTGCGATATTTTAGAGATAAAAGTGCTGTTTCTTTAGACATCCCCCAAAGCCGGGCATACACTGTGCGATATTTTCAATAGTTGCACACTCTTATTACGACTGCCGATTGAATATCAGACATGTTTGATTTTCTCCCTACCTTATGATTCCTGGTTGGCAGGTGGTCGTAAAAGGCTGATGGCCCCTCGTTACCCTACATGACACTTGATCAGGCTGAACGTCGGCCCGATCGGAAAATTCTTGTATAACTGGAAAATCTGCCCAAAAAGGGCAAAAATCGTACAGTATAGGCCCGGGTTAAGTGAAGTCTGTCAGAGCGGGTTTATCCAAGCTTAGACTTCTCACATCGGTTAGGTTCAAGTTAAATGATGAGGTTGTTGTACGTTTTTGTTTCTTGCAGATTACATCGTTGTGGGAAGCGACAGTGGTCGCATCGTTATCCTGGAGTATCACCCATCAAAAAACCAGTTTGAGAAGGTCCACCAGGAAACGTTTGGGAAGAGCGGCTGCCGGCGCATCGTTCCAGGACAGTTCCTGGCTGTCGACCCAAAGGGAAGAGCTGTGATGATCGGTGGGTGTTGTTGACGTTCCCTCCAGTGAGGCTGGTTTCCATCTCCCCTCCTTCAGATTTATCAGAGCTACTGAAGCAAAGCAGCTGTTTTCTTTCTGATTTCCAGGAGCGATAGAGAAGCAGAAGCTGGTTTACATCCTGAACAGAGACGCTGCTGCCAGGCTCACCATCTCCTCTCCTCTGGAAGCTCATAAAGCCAACACGCTGGTTTACCACGTGGTCGGAGTCGACGTTGGCTTTGAGAATCCCATGTTTGCCTGTTTGGAAATGGACTACGAGGTGAGCCCCTGTTGGATGCATCGGTACCTCTGCTGCTGTGGCTGTGATGAGTTTCTCATGTCTCTTCTCTGACTTTCACTGAAGAAAGATTTACCATCTCTGATCCTGACCCTGATCTGGGATCAGAGGCCCCAACACCTCAACTCAACCCCAAGGATTCAGTTTCACTTGTTTATTTGCAGGAAGCCGACAACGACCCGACAGGAGAAGCTGCTGCAAACACCCAGCAGACCCTGACCTTTTACGAGCTGGATCTGGGCCTGAACCACGTGGTTCGGAAGTACAGCGAGGCTTTGGAGGAGCATGGAAACTTCCTGATCACTGGTGCGTTAGTTAACTTATAAAAAGTTATAATAAAAAAAACACTGCCGTATTCCATAAAGCAAAGCCTTAATGAGGCTGTGCAGTGTCTCAAACCAGAACAGATGGAGAATGTTCATATTTTAAAAACATAATGAGATCCACGTCTGAAGGAAAGAAAAACGCAGTGGGACGGTTTATTTGCTGACATGGGCAGAGAGGTGATTCTGATCTGTGGGGGCTATTGATGGTTTTCCTATTTTTCATTAAAAAAAAAAAACTGTATGAATAATAGTTTTTTGCCACGCTTATCCCCTCTGTCTGCCCTGCGTTATTTTTTTTTTTTTTTCGCGGCTCAAAGAGAATCACTTATCTGCTTTCTCTCCTGATCTCCTATCACGCATAAAGTCTAATTTTTTTAATGTTTCATTCATTTTTTCTTCTGTCCCACTTACTATATAAGCGATGTGCGACTCGAAAACTGACTGTTTACCTGAGCGATTAACAGTATTTATTTTGTATTTCCCCCCAAAGCGGATGTATGTTTTACTTTGTAGCCACGTTTCTCTTCCTGTCAGACCCGTGAATTTGCCACTGAACTTCTGCGTAATCCGACTAAAATAAACCTGGGCTCCATCTCAGTCGCCGCTATGCCGTCCCCTTTCGTAAAATCGCGTCGGCTGTGATCATCCCCATTGACTTTCAATAAGTGCTAAACGCTAAGGCCTTTTCCGACACGATTTTTTTGTCAGATCGATGAGTTCTGTGCTTAACTGTGACGCAAGAGCAGTATTGCAGAAGTTGGTCGATTTGGGATATTGAAGCTTAAAAACTAATAAGACCCACAGGCACCATAATGAGCGCCGCATGTCTGAACATGTAGCCCCCCCCCTTCTGTTTGCTTTTTCAGTCGTTCCCTTAAAGATCCATTGACGTCTTTGGATGGTTGAAAACTGGTGCTGATCAAAGTGTTGCAGATGTGATGAGTTTTCCATGTCTCTTCTCTGACTCAAAAAGTGGAGAAACATTCAAATCTCTGATCTGGATGCAGATTTTCTGCTGAACATCATGGAGGGTCCTCCGCTGAAACTGAAATAAAGCTGTTATTGTTTGTCCCTCCTCTCCGTTTAGTTCCCGGCGGTTCAGACGGACCCAGCGGCGTCCTGATCTGCTCTGAGAACTACATCACCTACAAGAACTTTGGAGACCAGCCAGACATCCGCTGTTGGACCAGTCCCAGCGCCGCATTTTGAGTCCTTCAATGGAAGCAGAATCTTTACCTGCTGATGTTGGTCCTGTTATCTAATCCCCTCCCCTCCAACCTTGTTTACAGAATGATCTGGACGACCCGGAGCGCGGCATGATATTTGTCTGCTCAGCCACCCACAAGACCAAGTCCATGTTCTTCTTCCTGGCTCAGACGGAGCAGGGGGACATCTTTAAGGTCACGCTGGAAACGGACGAGGAAATGGTGAATTTAAGCTTTTCCTCCTCTTTAGGATCAGATTTCTGCTCTTAAACGTTTGAGACGCAGATTAAGCAATAAAAGAATCTGACTTGAATTATTTTCCTGTTTTAGGTCACTGAAATCCGCCTGAAATACTTTGACACAATCCCCGTGGCGACGGCGATGTGCGTGCTGAAGACTGGCTTCCTGTTTGTGGCCTCTGAGTTTGGAAACCAGTAAGTTCTCGATTTCCTTCATCTTGTTTCTTTCTTTTGGATCTCTGACCAGTGAAAATCTGCTCCTCAGTTATCTTTACCAAATCGCTCACCTGGGAGACGACGACGAGGAGCCAGAGTTCTCCTCAGCCATGCCGCTGGAGGAGGGAGACACCTTCTTCTTTCAGCCGCGACCACTGAAAAACTTGGTTCTGGTGGATGAGCAGGAGAACCTGTCGCCCATCATGTCCTGTCAGGTCAGGCTGTCTCATCCAGCAGAGGGGGAGCAGATGGGAATTCTTCATTTTACTCCATCGGGTGGATCTGTAATCTGCTCGTTATCTCTCCGGCTCCTTAGATCGCAGATCTGGCCAACGAAGACACACCTCAGCTGTATGTGGCCTGTGGACGTGGCCCGAGGTCCACCCTGAGGGTCCTCCGACACGGACTAGAGGTAAGCCTACCTCCTTTGAGGGACACGGACACTCCAACACATTGCTGGCTGAAGAGCTGATGAGCTTTTCATGTCTCTTCTCTGACTGAAGCTGAAGAGTCTGTTTATGTTCTGATCTCAGCGGAAAGCAAAGTGTGGCTGTAAATCCTACTTCCAAACATCGGCATTGAATGCTCAATTTGTTCTGTTTCCTGCTCATCCTCACAAGCAGATAAACCGGGGGCAGAGCACTCACGTAAAAGTAGCGCTACAAGATTTTATTTGCTCGAGTAAAGATAAGAAGTCATTCAAGAAATTATTCGCATTAGAAAAAGTATTTGTTAAATATAGCCTAGTAAACTAGCCCCACCCGCCAGCGGCCAAAATCATTTTTGCCTGTGAGTGGTCTAGCCTCGATCAATGCCCCAGGGCCTAGAACTGGCGACCCAATCACAACGCAGAGATGTGTTCTGAATTTCTGGATGAAAAGTGGGCGGGGGTTTGAGGGCGTGACCACAAAGCTGCGCGACAAGGAAGATGGAAACAACTATTGAACACTTCTTGTTTGACTCAGCTTTGGAATCAGCTTTGGAAGGATTAGACTTGGGGTTTTCCACGTTAAAACTTGAGCAGGAAGAGGCTCTACGGCTCATTCATTTTTAAGAAGGATGTATTTGCCGTTTTACCAACAAGCTGTTTGTTTACACTCCCCACCAGCTTTCTGTCACGCTCTTACTACGTCACAGTCAGTTGCTCTCATTGGTCAGAGCGTTGGCCAATAGGAACACACATGGTTTAAAAAACACGGGTTGTTCTCAACAATCTTCTGATGACTTATTAATCGGGACCAGACTAAATTACACATTTAATCTCACATTTAGTCTGGTTTATCAGGCTATGTTTAAAAGATTGGACATTTTATAGTTAGAAATAAAGCAGGTAGTGACTTTATGTTCAAGTTCTGCTATTTTAGAAATAAAATACAAATCAATGAGATGATTACAAATAAGGGAAATCCTTAACAACTTAAACAAATTAAGATAAACTCAAACCTTGCTGTGATTAATGTACATATTTTAGAGATCTGTTTACTGCAGTTACTACCCACCTCTGCACATGAAACAGGACTGAAGCGCTGCTATCAGTGAGGTCGTTTTGACCAAACGTCTGAAAAGACGCTGTTTGGTTTGCTAAATTGGACCGGACCCACCTGGAGGGACATTTTGGTCCAAACCTTAACAGGTTCGAGTGATTGTTACTAGACCATAGGGCCAGTCGCTTACTCTGCTGGATAAAAAGCTTTCTGTGTTTTTTCACTATTTAACACAAAACCAGAGAGTAAATTTCCCGGCAGAAGTGAGGAAAAGAAGAAAGGTTCAAAGATCAGTTGTGAAAAAAGGCCAAAACTGTCCTTGCCAAGAAGGAACGGAGACAACAAGCTGTGGGAATAAAGTCGGAGTTAAGCAGGAGCCAAATATGTGGAAGCAGGAATGCGCTCTGCCAGCAGATGGCGGCAGTGTCCAGTAATATTTGCCGTTTGCTCCATGCAGAAAATGGTTTTCATGCACCAAAAGGACAAAGTAAACCTCATCAGGAGGATTTGTTTATAGATGAATCTATTTTTCGGTGGAGGGTTTTCACAGGTATAATAGATATCAAAGTATCCCCATCTTTGGTTAGATCATAACCATGTTTTAAGTATCAATCAGATCATTAAAAACTGCATTTATTTATTAAATGCATTCATTTCATCCATTAATTAACAGGTTAGTTATTTTATGTTTCTGAATGTGATGCTAAAATTTATTTAACCAAACATTGAGGCCTTCATCCAGTCAAACTTTCACACAATGGAGGGACCTGAATGCATTTACAGTATACAGTAAATCCTTATGTCTCAATTATGATAAATAAATGATGAAACCACTGAGCTAATGCTCCATTTCCTCGGCCTCCAACTGTTAGATGGCTCTGCCCAAAGGGAAACCTGAGCTGGCGTTAACGGGGCGTTTTTACTGCCGACGAAGTAAAGCATGAACCTGCCTGATCAGCAGCAAGATGAAGGAATGTTAATGCGTTTCTATCTGAATTGGCCAGAGTTTAATTGGACCGTAGATTGTGATTGCTATGGAAACGGAGGTCTTCCATCCCTGCTTCTTAAACCAAAGCTTTCATGGACCTACAGCCGCCTCTTCCTGATTGCTAACTAGCATGTCTAGTGTTAGCACTTCAATACTGTAATCATACATCAGGGCCCCGCAGCTTGCATAGAGCAGCGCAACCAGCTTCCTGTATAAAGGTCCGCTATAGAACAGTTTCTTGGACCGAGGGATTAAAGGAATAGTACACCCAAAACATGATTAGCCTTCATTTTCTACTCACCCCCATGCTGAACAACACTCTGGAGTACTTTTTGATATCTCAAATGCATCTGGAGATCTGGGAGGCTTCTTGCTGTCTGCTGACATTCAAATAATGGAGGTCTATGGCGCCCGAGGCAGAAAGGTCCATAAAAGTCCACAAAAGCGTGTCAATATTCCTCCATACTGCTCGTCCAAGGTATTCCAAGTGTCCTGAGTGGGTGGCAGTCGCAAATTTACTCGAAACGAAGTCATTTAGAATGTTTTTAGAGCATAAACAGTAGTGTATAGGATTTCCTGAAAAGCGGCGTTCCGCGAGTCTACGGAAACCGCGGCAGACCAAACCAGATGAAAGTGCGCATTCAGCGTCTGCTCTGCCGATAATGCAAGCGTAGAAGAAGAAATTTGCTGTTTACCTGTGCAAAGAAAAGAAACAACGAAGAAAAATGTCTGAGGACTTCAGTGTTGAGGAAGAGCATGAGTTCTTTGCCCGAGCTGAATCGCACTTTCATCTGGTTTTGGTCTGCGCGGCTTCCGTAGCGTCATGAAACGGCACTGAGGAAATCCTATACACTACTGTTTATGCTCTAAAAACATTCTAAATGACTTCGTTTAGCGTAAATTCTGGATGCTACCCACTCCAGGACACTTGGAATACATTGGGGCGCCGTATGGAGGAATATTGATGCGTTTTTTTGTGGACTTTTATGTACCCTTTCTGTTCGCCATAGACTTCCACTCGAATGTCAGCAGATGCAAAAAGCCTCAGATCTCCAGATGCATTTGAGATAATCAAAAGTACTCCAGAAGTGTTGTTCAGTATGGGGGGTGAGTAAAAATGAAGCTAATCATGTTTTGGGTGTATAATATTCCTTTAAAGGTGGACGGATCAGGATGCTTGGCAGAGATGGTAGCAGGTTGGAGGCATCGGCGCCGAGAGCGTGGCGATGCTGTGAGGCAGCAAATGGAAAACACACAGCAGGCCTGACAGGCAGCGGGCCGCACATCCTGGATCCATCATGACTCACCGTGTTCCTTCACAGCAGCAAAACCAGCATCAGAGAACCACATAAAACCTCATCAAAGTTCAGTTTTGTGAGAGGAATGGATTCTGGACCCTCATGGTGTGGAGATCCTGCTGGAGATACTCCTTCACTGCGACGATCCAAACAAAGCACCAGTTAGCTCTGTTTTTACTTTGCTATTTTTACACGTCCCCTTAATTTACAGCTCTTTGGTCCGCCGTGCGTCAGGTTTCGATCTGCTTTTTAGGTAAATTAGATTAGGACGTCCTTCCCCTCACTGGAACAATGGCATTTCAGTTGATCAGCTGATAAGCAGCCCGTTGGCGTCTAAATAATGTCTCCTGCCTTCTTCTCTGCTTACAGTCTGGTTATGATAAGACAGCGTTCACATGGAAGTATTTACGTCCTTCCCACTTCTAGTTTTGAAGCTTTTTTAGTTTGTTTGGATTTCAAACAGCCTCGTTTCTGAAATCGTGAACGAGTTAGAAACTCTAATCTAATCAAGTCCCACATTTTCATCTCCATACATCAAACTGTAGATCATATTTCCCTTTGCCATCCTCTGCCAAGAGATTGAATGTTTGATAGCCTCCAGCAGCAGGTGGCGCTTTGTTAAAGCAAGTCTTTTTTTCTGTTAAGGTTTCAGAGATGGCTGTGTCCGAGCTGCCCGGTAACCCCAACGCCGTGTGGACCGTACGCCGCCACGTAGAAGGTAACCGCCGCCATTTTCCAGGGACCTTCCTTCTGCTGAGCAGGATTAACAGGGACAAATTAAAGATGTGTTTAATTGGCAAAGGACTTTAAAAGTATTCCTTTAGTGTTAATGGAAAAGTCCAATCAGTGAGGAATAATCAATATATCATTATCTATACCTAAAACTAATATGTTTGTGCAGATGTAATGAATTTAGCGATAATCAGTAAAAAATTAAAACAATAATCGCAGAGTCTAGGAGCGGCCTTATTTACCCAAATATAGCAACATCTCCCTCCTGACATCATCCGGCAGTGATGTCACGGTGCGGATAAGCTTAAGCGCCATTCTCCCCACTTTACAAGCAGAATCAATGAACTACTAGACACATCTGCAATCAAGCAATTATTGAAGATTTCCAGAGGACTTCACCATTAGAAATTCACCAGAGCTATAGTGAAACTGACAATGCCCACGTGCATGGCAGCTGGATGCTGGAATACATCGGGTGAAAAGTGAAAAAAAAGTAGTTATTTCACCTTTCTGATTCCTGATCCTCCAGGGATCGGTTTGTCGTCGGATTGCCAAAAACATGTAATATGTAGTCTATATTTCAAAGAAGAATGTTTTCAAGATGACTTTTGATAATAGCGCCGCCAGTTGTGACAAACACCAGATACAGCACTGGGACTTGATCAACAGCCGATAACACGACCGTGACGTCACAAACCAGTAGGTGGCAGTAGTGTTCTTTGACAAACATGGATGCCTCCAGTAAAGCACATTTAGATGAAATTACTCTTAATTAAAAACACTTATTTATTGAACAGAATTGAATAATTTTATATTTAAAGTCCTTTCAGAAGTTTGAAATCTGAACATGACCAGACTTTAATAAAAGCAAAGTTTAAATTTTTTAATCCGTTAGTAACAGTCAACCCTCTGCCCAAACGGCGACCTCTAGTGGCTGTCACAGAATGATCTTTAACGCGTCGGATTTCTTCTGATCCTCAGACGAGTTTGATGCCTACATCATCGTGTCCTTCGTCAACGCTACGCTGGTTCTGTCCATCGGAGAGACGGTGGAGGAAGTCACAGACTCTGGGTTTCTGGGAACGACGCCCACCCTTTCCTGCTCTCTGCTGGGGGAAGACGCCCTGGTGCAGGTCAGTGTCGGTTGGACACGCGCCGTCTGTGAAACACGATGACTTTCTGGATGCACTGATGTTGACCTTTAACCTTTCGTCTGTAATAAAAACAGATGTTTCTGCTGTCTGCTCAGGGGGCCAAAGCAGATTAGAAAACACTTTGACGGCGATGGCTTTGGTTAATAATGCTAATCTGTCGGTTGTTCTTAGTTTTTCTTTCATTCCTTTCTCATCTGTAACCTTTAGCCTTTTGGGTGATGTCATTTGGTTCAGCGGGAGCATCTGCTGCCCTGAGACTGTCCAAAAGTTACATAAGCAGAATTCACACATGGAGCGTGTTAGCCAGCAGTTGTTGCTCTCCTTTGCAGCCTTCATGTTTCATGTTTTCCCGTTTCCTGCCTCGTACAGGTTTACCCGGACGGCATTCGTCACATCCGCGCAGACAAGCGCGTGAACGAGTGGAAGACTCCTGGCAAAAAAACCATCGTCCGCTGCGCCGTGAACCAGCGGCAGGTGGTCATCGCCCTGACCGGAGGGGAGCTCGTCTACTTCGAGATGGACCCGGTGAGAAAATGAAAGAAAGGCTTTGGGTTCATGGATCCATTACAGCATTTGGTTTTCATTCTGATACTTTTTCTTTTTTTCCTGGTTTTAGAGTCGGTTCTACTGACAGGTTCTGTTTAGAATTAGCCTGTCTGCTAACAGACGTCCACAGTGGGTTCAAACCTGCGATCGGTACCAGGACCGACTTGGCTGTGAGCTTTCATAAAGCAGACAGTCTGGGTTAGCAATGTTACTCCAATGTTGTAGTACTTAAAAGTAAAAGCAGGGTGCTTTATCAGCATAGATGAGTGATTGTGTTAAAACACCACAAGCTTCTGGCTAAATACTGTAACACACTTATGAAACGTTATGAATTACAAGAACGGGTTGTTTCTCATCACTTAGGATGTTTAATTGATTTGTTTCCAATTTGCGTTTATGGCTTCATACTCATTCATGTTTTTGCTGGTTTTTCCTGCAGCTCTTTCAACAAACTGGAAAAGATAAACAGACATTTTAATTATTCAATTAGATATCCAGTGTGAAAAGCCTTTTCAAACTTTAAATCCAACTTTCAATAAGAATTATTAAATATTAATAACATTTTCTAATCCTATTTCTAAATGGTTTATAAAAATCTACAATTCATGAATCTAAAGATTAATATGCTTGTCCCTGAAAAACAGTGAAACCATTACAGTTGCTCCTCAGTTGTTTTTTGTTTTCAATAAAATGCTTGTTTTTGTTTAGGTATAGATTAATTTAGTGCTTTTCCACCCCGATTTGGGATCAACCAAGGTTAGCATCTCTGCAGCGAATCCCACCTCCATAACGCTGTGCTTCTAGATTATCTTTCAAACAGTGGGATGTTGTTCCTGCTGTTTAGAAACGGACTCGTCTCCTTCTAGCAGCTCTGGATCTATCCGAACGGCTCGGTGTGCCGAACCCACACTCAGTGGGTTTAATGGAATCTGTGTCTCTCTGCAGTCGGGCCAGCTGAACGAGTACACGGAGCGGAAGGAGATGTCTGCAGATGTGGTGTGCATGAGTCTGGCCAACGTACCGCCTGGAGAGCAGCGTTCCCGCTTCTTGGCTGTGGGACTGGTGGACAACACGGTCCGAATCATCTCCCTGGACCCTTCGGTACGGACAGAAACGGCTTAGATAATCTTATCCTGTGATCGTCCCGTGAATCTAGGAAGGTGTAAAGCAGATTTATGCTCAGTTTGTTGAGGTGTGACCTTAATCATCTCAGGCTCAGCGTGTTATGGATGTTTTGGAGAGGAAAGCTCAAGTATCTCATCATGCAGCCAGAGAGTCTTTTCATGTTGTACAAACATCAGGATGACCTCAGAGGGCTTGAATCTCCTGCTGGATAAAGTGTGTTTCTCTGTCTTCTCAGTCCAGCAGTAGGTTGTTTATCTGCGTTAACGGCGCCGCCCTTCCCAAAAGGAACAGGTTTATAAAGCGTAGAGCTTCCCTGCCTGGAAGGATGATTAGAAAGACGGCAGCCAACCCAGAGCAGAACTGCAGGGATCAGCAGAGGCCTTTATTTCAGTCCAGCTGCATTTTTTTTAAGCCCAAACCACAAAACTGAGTTTTTATCAGTCAGTTGGGCTTTTAGGGCCATTTTGTAGAAAGTGGAAACAAATTTCAATGGATAATTGAAGTACAAAACCATGCAGATGTTTACTGCAGCCATCACCTGGATCCATCCAGAACTTCAGGATGTGACTGAAGTAGACAAGGTTGGGTTCAGCTTTCGGTTCCTGCTGGAAGCAGCAGGCTGACTGCTCATGTAAATAAATGATCAGATTACATACAGCTACGTCTTTTTGTCTTAACCTTTGACCCTCTGCCACCTCAGGACTGCCTGCAGCCGCTGAGCATGCAGGCCCTTCCTGCTCAGCCCGAGAGTCTGTGCATCGTCGAGATGGGAGGTGTTGAGAAACAGGATGAAATTGGAGAGAAAGGCACCGTCGGCTTCCTCTACCTCAACATTGGCCTGCAGGTATCCTCCATCATTTGTTTGCATCTGCGAAAAAAGCCAAAGAAATGGAGGCTGCTGAGAGGAACATCCAGCGAATTACAAGGGTCATGGTTTACTAAAGAGAGACTCTTATTGTGAAGAGTTAGCTTGGTTTAACCCTTCCTGTTCCAACAGATTCGGTTTAATTAATTTTAATCCATTTAGATTTAAACCTGAAAGCAAAGCTAAAGCTGCTGAGTAATGCAGGATGAGCGACGGGATCAATGGTTGCTATGGTACTGAAACAGCTTCACTGTTTTCCAGTTTCTAATCTCCATGGTGATGCAGCCTACACAACTAATTATTTAGCTCCTTTAGCTACCATAGAAGAAGAGATTTGTCAGCTGACATGTTTGCTTTGATTTTAAACCTGATGAGCATTTATCATGTGATCAAATATGTCCTCTCTTCTCTCTGTAGAACGGTGTGCTGCTGAGGACAGTCCTGGACCCGGTAACCGGCGACCTGTCCGACACCAGAACTCGGTACCTGGGGTCGCGACCGGTTAAGCTGTTCAGGGTCCGGATGCAGGGGCAGGAGGCCGTATGTCCCCTTGATTTATCCGCCATGTTTATAAAAACATCAAATATATATATATATTTTTATCTTGTCCTAAAAATGTTGCTCCCCCTGACAGGTGCTGGCCATGTCCAGCCGATCGTGGCTCAGCTACTCGTATCAGTCCCGCTTCCATCTGACTCCGCTCTCCTACGAGACGCTGGAGTACGCCTCTGGCTTCGCCTCAGAGCAGTGTCCCGAAGGCATAGTGGCCATCTCCACCAACACCCTACGGTATGATCCCTGCAGCAGACCGCTTAGCTGAAGCATCCCAGGCTGAACGCCTTCATAGGAGCATTATTTCCTTCCATCCCGCAGTGTAGTTAGACATCGCTTTCATTCAGTCTGCTGGGAGTATGCGGGCGGCTGTAGTTTGAAAGGAATATGCACAAATGTTCGGCATTCTAGCTACAGTTAGGCTGACAAGAAACACATTTGATAAACTTTGGGTTTTAATCTTATTTAATTGCAGTTTTTTCAGTTGTCAGCGATAATTAAATTGATTAGTTCGTTTTTGGGATTAATAATTATCTGAATCAATTAATTTTTCCTCTGATTCAGATTTAAAAAAAAAATGTTTTTATTTTATTGATTCCTGGATTTGAATAAGAAGGGAAATGTGAAATCATTTCCATCACTTAATGAACTGCTTCTTCTCCTTAAATCCAGCTCAGCTGATCCGTCTCTATCGTTCTTTCTGCAGAATCCTGGCGTTGGAGAAACTGGGAGCCGTCTTCAACCAGGTGGCTTTTCCTCTGCAGTACACGCCCAGGAAGTTTGTGATCCACCCAGAAACCAACAACCTGATTCTGATAGAGACCGACCACAACGCCTACACAGAGACCACCAAAGCTCAGAGGAAGCAGCAGATGGCGGAGGTACGGAGGAACTCACCTGCTTTCCTTGAATGTTGTGCTGCAGGTCAAGCGTTCAGGCGCTTAGAGCTCTTCACACATCCTACTTAGAGATGTTTTTTTTTCCTCCAGAAGTGGAACAGGTTGTCATAAACTCACCCTGAGCTGGCAGTCAGTCATCTGGGGGAAAACCCGGAGCTGACTCGCATTCTCACCCTCGGATTAGCTTAACGTAGCCTAGCCTACTGCTTCTTGGCTTTAGGCCCATCATCTGCCATGACTCTGGTTTATAATTTCATGTTTACGGTTTTATTTTGTTACATGGAAGAAAATTTTATTACGTTTTAGTTTAGAATAACTCGTTGAAATGATCTTTTGGAGCGTAAATGCCTGTAAGTCATTTTAGATCCTTGTGCTACTGTGAGAAGCTCAAGTGAATCAAGTTTAAATTAGATCTGGAGTGGTTTTAATGGGATCAGAGTGCTTGGATGTGGATCCACAGGCGGCTCTGTTCAGGCAGAGCCAGTCCGATAAGATCTCCCAGCAGCCTCTCTGTTATTCCCCGGCTGTCTGCAGGGAGGGTCAGTAGAAAACCCCTTTGAAGCATTAATCTGATTCCCTAAAATTAATGTCACTCCTCGGGTATCTGCAGAAGGAATCTTGCTGTTCTTGATCTCATTATCCTTCAGCAATTTTTAGTGAGCAATTTTTATCACAAAAAAATATTTTTCTAGGATTATGGGCTGAACTGGAGAACACAGCAGTTGCATGTCTTCATGTCTTTCTCCCTTTGCCGTCTTCCTTTATCGCTGATGGTATCCATTAGGCCTGAAACAATTAATTGGATTTATTCTCATTAAATCATTATTTAGGTAATCGTCAACTAATTTAGTAAGTGATTAATTGTTAACTGGAGCATAGAGACTCTTAAACTGCTGCAGAGCAACCCGCTTACAGCAGCAATTATCCCAAAATTTATGTAATAGGAAATATATAAACATTTTGCATTTAACATAAACCTCTTTTTCAAAGGTCTGTCAATAATGTCTTCTATCCAGAACTCCTTAAGTTGAAAGGTTTTAGTTTCACCTGAATGTTTAATTTAGCAAAAAAAAAAGTCTCCTTTTTAGGCAACCTTTTTGCTATCTGATTATTAATAGATTAATCTGTCCATATACTTTTTCGATTAATGTTTTTTCAAATAAAAGTCTCAGTGGGGAAGGCTGTGATTAGCGGGCGTGCTACCGGCCCAGAACAGTGTCTGATAGACGATGATCACTGATGAACCTTCGTAATCAGTCCTGATATCATTCAGTGGATCCTGACAGAATCTGTTTCATAGAAGTCAGCTTATTTCTTATAGAGTTGCTGATTCTCTACTTTCCTGTTTTTTTTTTTAGTATTTCTGTAAAAGAAACTGAGTTCTGCCTTCTCCTCAGACACGTAGCTTATAGTTCAATCGTTCTGTCCGTCGATGTGTTCATTTTCTCTGCTGCTGGTTTTCTTCCACTGTACAATTTATTTATTTTTGTCCCTATTCAGGGCGATTCTCCAGTCATGCAAGAATTTTTCAGTCGGGCCGACTTTCAGCCTGATCGTGCGCCGTGTAGTGCACAGGAGGGCGATCAATCTCTCATGACCACCTGATCAAGAGTCGTTTGGTCGGGAAAAAACTAAACATGTTTGAAATTCAGTCGGCTTTCAAAAGGTGGTTTTAGGGCAAATGGCCTCAGTGCGCAAACAAGGATTCCTCTTCTTCCTCTCAGAGGAAAACCCAGAAGCATTGCGGGGGGGCGAGTGAAATGGAGTTCTATCGGGGCCAAAAGATGGCATCAGCGCAACACTAGTTTTTAGACGTACAGCGTGAGCAGGTAGATCGCACCAGAGCGTCGGGTGCACAGTGTGTGAACATACATGGTTGGCCGTGAACTTCTAAAGCCTGTGGTTTCGTCATACAGTGTGAGCTGTAGCTGCAGCGATTGAAAACATCGTACAGTGTACGCCCGGCTTTAGCTGGGTTTTTTACGGCTGGGCTGACGTTCCAACAACCCTTCACTCCAAATCCTTTTCACTCTCTCAGGTCTGCACTGATCCACCTGATCTCCAGTGAACACGTGGCTGTTGATTAATGCGAATCATCAGCAGGGTCCTCCATGTTCCCACTCAGGGTTTAGACGCGTCTGTGAGGGAGGCTCTCGGCGTTGGTCATCATCTCTAAACTTAGACATGTAAAACCTCAGGCAGTCTCGGAGCCTGGGTTCTGTCCCGGCGCTGTGAAGGCAGTCAGAGTGGCCCGTCAGCTGCTGCTGCCTCCGATGAGGAGGAGGCTGCAAACCTCTTTCTCTGGTGGCTCCAGTTAATTGTTTAGGACAAAACAAACAGTTGTTCTCCAGACGCTGTCCCTCAGTGACTCATGTAATGGCAGCGTGTGCTGAGATCTCAGCCTCACAGCTGCAGCCCGAAGGTTGAAGTGAAAGAGACTCATTCATCCCAGAGCTTTAACGACCCATAATCCATTTCAACCAAAAATAAGACCTCTGTATTATAATCTGCGTGACGATAAACGAAGCTTCAGTCCATTCCTTTCCTTTCGTAAAGTAATCAACAGTTACTTTAACACTGGATGTCTGCAGCATCCTCCTCTGAGTTCAACATTTCACTGTTTCCATCACAGCTTTTCTGTGCCCAGAGAATCCAAAGGACTAGAAAAAAAAGAACAGAAATTAAAACCTGGTAATTAAGGTTATTTATTTGAATTAACTGCTGTTTTATCTTTGTCTCATCCTTCTTCGCTGTCTTACTGACTCTGGTTCGGAGGGTTTTCTTCCTGCAGGCTGAGGCGCTGAGATTGATCCAGCATTAAAGGCTTCCAATAACTGACCAGAAACCCTTAAACTGCTGTTAGCATTTCCTGCTAGGTGTTAACACAGTGCTTAAACTCAGAAGTGGAACTTTGGAGAAGTGTGTGTTGACTGTAGGACCGCGGTAACCTTCTGGTTCCCCTGCAGGAGATGGTGGAGGCCGCCGGCGAGGATGAGCGAGAGTTGGCTGCCGAGATGGCTGCAGGGTTCCTCAACGAGAATCTCCCAGAGGCCATTTTTGGTTCACCCAAAGCCGGCGCGGGACAGTGGGCGTCGCTGGTGCGGCTGATCAATCCCATCCAGGGTTCCACTCTGGACCAGGTGCAGCTGGAGCAGAACGAAGCTGCCTTCAGGTGAGAATGATGGGAAAACTTGCCGTCTTGACTCTTCACCGACTCGACCTCACTGGTTCCCTTCTAATCTGTTTCAAACATCCCAGTGTGGCGGTCTGCCGTTTTCCCAACACTGGAGATGATTGGTACGTCTTGGTGGGAGTGGCCAGGGACATGATCCTCAACCCCAGGTCAGTCGGCGGAGGTTTCATCTACACGTATCGGCTCAACGATGAAGGAGAGAAGCTGGAGTTTGTGCACAAGGTGGGTTTGATAACTGGAAAAATGCTCAGCTTCCATCTGGGCTTCTTTCCTCTGCCTGTGCTGACAGATCCTCTGGAGATCGGTCCGTTTATTTGATGTTTGACCCGCTTACCTCCAGCCTTTCGTCACTCCACTCGTCTCCGTTAGATCTACATGTGGGAAAGATGGAATGATGTGTTAAAGATAAAGAAACGGAAAATTATTCCCTTATGAGTTCTAATGGTGACTGAGACGCCCGCAGCATCCTGGGCTTTCCCCCAGAACCTCCACCAGGGAGGAGGAACCGGGTGAATCAGTGGTTGGTCACCTGATGCTGGATAACAGTGGGAATGACTAATGAGTCGCTGCGTTTCCAAGCTGAGTCAGCTGCTCCAGGAATTTCCCAACCATTTCCCGGATTAGAACTCTCTAGCTTATTCCATCATCTAATCCAGTTTGGACTTTTTATCCAGAAAACTGAGCAGGAATAAGTGATTAGATGAAACGGTGTGCCGGTCTGGAGCCAAACTCCAACCAGGATAGAGACAAATCAGGGATGCATTAATATCACTCTGATCAGTGAAACTTGAATAATTTCAGCTCTAAATACTAACTCGGTGTTAAAGTTTTGATATTTTAAATATTAAAAACTCATATTTTCCAACAGAATCAGAGGCTGCTTCAAGTCTAAATAAATGCAGAGTTAAAAGACACACATTTGAAGGTATTGTTCCTTTAAACTCATAGGGAGGTCATTTAAATTTCAAATCATTCTGGCTTATAGATGTAGTCTTTATTGTCCCAAAATGTAGAAAAGTTCTAGCCTAGTAAACTAGCCCCACCCGCCTGCGGCCAAAATCGTTTTTGCCTGTGAGCCGTCTAGCCTTGATCAATGGCCCAGGCCCTAAATCTGGCAGCCAATCACCACGCAAATATGTGTTTTGAATGTCTGGATGCAAAGCGGGCGGGGTTTTGAGGCAGCTGCTTTCAATGGAGCGCTACATTGAAAGTTAAAAGTTCTCTTTCTCTTGCTGTTGTTCAATAAAAGTACGTTTTAAGATCATTTGAGGCGAGAATATTATACTTTAAAGCGTCACTATATGGTCCATTTACCGATTTAATGCGTAATTAAAAAAACGATTTCCAAAGTTTCATTCATCAGACTAAATTACACCTTTCATCTCCCATTTAGTCTAGTTTACCAGGCTAGAAAATTTCTATAAAAAAAAATTAAAACTCCTGTCTTAAAATCTGTTTTTTGTTTAATCTGTTTTCTTTATCTTATACAGCCTAGTTAATTATAAGTCAGCATGAACACCTAAATATCAACAGTCATCTGTCAATCATTTTTTCGGTCATAGCATCTTGATTCATATGTCGCAGCTAATATACGCAACGGTTGAAAAGATAATTTACTTTACCACTGAATTCCATCCTAGTGTTCACGTCCTTTTCCATAACATCTTCGTCCCCGCCTTCCTCCGCAAAATAAAGTGTATTACGATGGAGATTCATCCACGACCTCCGACACTAAACTCTCCTCCTCTTGCATGTTTCCTCTGTCCATAGCGTTCCTTGACAGTGTTGTTTCTAAGTCACCAATTTAGTGCTACTTGGTCCCAATGGAATTTCCCATTGGGAACCTACTAGCACAAAGTTGCTAACTGGTTAGCAGCGTCGTATCCCGAGTTTTGATATGTTTACTTCTCTGCTGTGCACTATAAACTCATCACTCTCCCTCTAAAAACGCGCTGGTTTGAAACAAAGGCCATGTTTGACCCTGTTCTGCCTGTCCTGCCTGCAGACTCCGGTCGAGGACGTGCCATTGGCCATCGCGCCTTTCCAGGGACGCATCCTGGTCGGAGTCGGAAAACTGCTGAGAATCTACGACCTTGGCAAAAAGAAGCTGCTGCGAAAGTGTGAGAACAAGGTAAGAAGGTCGTCGTTATGAGGGAGCGTCAAACCGCAGCCGGTTCTGGAGCAGATTACTGGACCGCTCTGTTTGAGGCTCCCTCTTTTCTACCCAGTTCAGCTCAGAGAAACCTCTTTCACCTCAAAGGGGAAAAAACTCCGCCTCTAACAGTTATAGCTGTTCTTTGTTCACATTTACAAACTCTGGATGCTGAGAAACTAAATCCATCTGGAGCATTTTGTGAGATAAGAGAAAAATCAGTTGAAATAAATGAGATTTTAACTTCCTAAAATTCAGTTTTGCTTTGTTAATGTGGTTCTGATTCCGTCCATCAATCATGAGACGATGGAAGAATTTACAAGAAGTACGCGGTTCAATCCTCACAGCCTCCACTCTCGGTTCCTGAGCAACACACTTAACCCCCCCACTGCTCCCCGGGTGCTGCACAATGGCAGCCCACTACTCTCCAAGGGGATGGGTTAAATGCAGAGATAAATTACTCCAATATGAAGTAAATAAAGTTATATTATTACTATTAAGAATTACAGGTTGATTGATGTCAAAATGAACGACACGAACAAGGAATGAACAAACTGTTGAAATAGGGCAGCAACACGGTGTCAAAGTAGTGATGTAGATGGTGTAATTGCAATAACATTAATCATTGTATTAACAATAATAAAAATAAAGGGCACAATGGGCAGAGACGGCCTCCATGGCAGGAAGATCCCAATTCCTAACAGCTACTCATCCAAAGACCCGCCTCACATTTAGCAAGAGGCGAGGAGAGAAGTGTTCCTTACAGCATTGCTCATACTGATGCTCAGACACAGTGGTGGTGGAGTCATGGTGTGGGACAGCTAGGGAGAAAGTCTGCCAAGCAGCTGGCTGAACCGTGAACATTGTAGCACTTTGGTTACAAGCAGGGCTCGATAATTTCTGGGCATTTTCAATATAATCGCGCAATTCACCAAAACACAAAGACACTGACTTTTCTCTCCAAGCCTTCAGCTGGCGGTAAAACGTTGCTTTGTCGTCGCAAAGATGCGTAAAGAAAGCCGCAGCTAGCTGCAGATCCATGCTTACAACTGGAAGTAAACATTTTTTCACACACAGATTGCAATCAAGTCCTGCAACAATGGACTATGAGTAAGCAAGGTTTGATAACTCATTTCAATTTATTTCATCAGTTTTTTTCACTGCTGCTTACCTTTATTAAGGCTGCACTTTAAAAATTAAATAGTCTAGAGAGCTGAACTGAACGAAATTTCTTTTGTTTACACTTGTGTTTTCAAAATGACAAAATAAAATCTAAGTCTAAGATAACTAAACGCCTGGAGGAGAAATATCTGTAAACTTTATGCGTAGGTGCAAAGAAAAAATAAAAAATAAAATTGGCGTACTTTTCAGTCGTTCAGCTGTAGTTAAAAGACAACTAAACGTTTCTCAGTCCACTAGTGAGGCCCCCACTGAGTGGATCCAGCATAAAGCGGAGTCAGAGTGGCCTAGTCAAAGTCCAGGCTACAAGCCATATAAGGGCAGCAGCAGGAAGTCTGTTGTGTTTGTAAATCCTAGTGTGAGGGTGGGGCCATTTCAGCAGCCAAGCTGAAGCTCTTAGTTATTTACGGGGAGCTTTTCCAGAAGCCTCGAATGACCTCTGACCCTGAATCACCTGGCTGACGTTTCTGTGACCTTCAGTGGCTCAGATTTAGGAGCAGCAGTAGCTCATCAGTCTGAAGTGTTGACGGCCTGCAAACACGGAGCCTGGGTTCTGTCCCGGCGCTGTGAAGGCAGCTCAGGCCGCCGGGGTCACCCCGCTGATGCTCCGCTTCGCTTAAACCTTTGCAGATGTTTTCTACTTGCAGAGCCTTCAGGGTGCTCACAGCACGCTTCTAATTTAAACAAGACGCATTTTGTTGACATAAAACTGTACGAGTGGTCTGCAGCTGGAGCACCAACCATCTGTGTGATGAACTTCCTGCAGCACGTTCCCAACCTGGTGACGGGCATCTACACCATCGGCCAGCGCGTCATCGTGTCTGATGTCCAGGAGAGCCTGTTCTGGGTCCGCTACCGCCGCAACGAGAACCAGCTGATCATCTTCGCCGACGACACGTATCCCCGCTGGGTGACCACGGCCTGTCTGCTGGACTACGACACCATGGCATCTGCTGACAAGTTTGGCAACATCAGCATCGTAAGTACGACCCTCCAGAGGTTCTGTGGGGCGGACCATGTTGGTTTTCTTCTTCTCCTGTCTGTAGATCGCTCTGAGCTTCACAGCCGTCGGATAGAAGTCTTATTTTTCCCTCTCCTCCTGTTTTGGTCTCCTTACCTGGAAGCAGCAGGAGCTTTTATTACTCAGCCAGTTTCCTTTCCTTCTGTCCTGATCTCTTTGTGCGGTCCATACATTCCCACACTGTAATTCAAAGCCTGATGTCTGCAGACACATGTGTTGCACCGAATCCAACCCCAGTCCAAACAGAACATATATCCTCCTGTGAGTTCTTCTGAGAACCATCTGGAGACCTTTGAGGGTTTTAACGAGATGAGAAGGCAAACACGTCTCTAACTCTGTGGTTTGTTTTCCCAGGTGCGTCTTCCTCCCAACACCAGCGATGATGTTGATGAAGACCCCACAGGAAACAAGGCGCTGTGGGATAGAGGTCTCCTGAACGGAGCATCTCAGAAGGTAAAACCTCCCTGACTAATGGAATCACTAGCAGCTGATCTACTGAGCTTCAGACGTGATGTTTCCATCAGGCCCTCCTGCTGCTGAAGCTTGAACATCTGGTTTGTTTTGTTGAGATAATAAATGATGTTCTAATGCTGCGATGATGGAGCACCTGCTTCCAGCGTAACCTAGCAACAGAAGATGGTTGCATCCATCATAGCAGCAGTCAGCAGCAACACATCTGATGAATAAGCCCTCAGTTATGAAACGTTCCCCTTTGACGCAGATGTTCTGAGCTCAGGGCCCACGGGTCGGACACGCCGACAGTCGGTGCTCGCAGCGATCAATGCTTTGTACCCCAAAACACTCAAATCTATCCTAGCCACAGGAGCAACAGAAACCCAGTGTGACTCGGTTCATACCTCTCAGTCGGAGCAGTGCTGACCCAGAATCAGTCCGATGGCTGACGCTCTGAAAGGAACCTCGATGTGTAAACAAACCTCTTTCTCTGGACCCATTTGTCCATCAGATGGCAGTCTGGGCCTGAACAGAGTCGGGTTCTAATCAAAGATAACATCTGTGTTCATGTGACCCACTTAGAGGCTTAATTAAAGCACGGGAGCCGAGCCGTTCTGTTTGACCTCTGCGACCCGCTGACCCACAGACTGGGCCGTAGTGTTTGTCTTTGTCTCATTGATTCATTCTTGTCCATTTCTAGCTTTATGGGTGCCGGTCAACGCCCGGACGGTTGGTCTCTGTCCTTCTAAAGCAGGGGTGGCAAACTGGTTCCATATGTTACGTGTGGCTGCAGGTTTTCTTGCCAACCAAGCAATAGCACACCAGACTCCATTCATCTCATCAAGTGAGTCAAATCTGAACATGATGACTTGATGAGAGTGACTGGAGTCTGGTGTTGCTATTGCTTGGTTGGAAAAAAAACCTGCAGCCATAACTTTCTGGAACCACTTTGAGACCTGTGTTCTAAAGGGAGGTTTATACATGAATGAGTAACTCTTATTTAATGCTTTTTAATGCTGTTAGAAATAATCTTAATGCCATCAAAAAGTACCCATGATTTTACAGATATATATACACACACACACACACACACACACACAGCAAAATCCTACGTCATCTTCACCGTGGACAGGCTGCAGCGATGTCCCAAGTTCGGTTCAAATTTGCATTTTTCCCATTCTCAAGCCTTTTCTCCACCTCAAGCTTCTTTTCCCAGGCTATTTAATGCCACAACTATCACATTTTATGAATTTTAATACCAATTAAGGCCTTAATTTAAAAAATAATAATTTAATGACTTTTAATGACCCGCGGAAACCCTGTTCTAAAGGGCTGGTTATACTCTCCGCAGCAGTGTGTTGCAGTAAGCGCGACGCAGACATTTTTGATTTATGCTCAATATTGAAGCGTGGTCTGAGCTACACACTGCGGGTCTAGAGGAAGTGGGGGCGAGTTTAGTCCGACAACGGAGGGACATGAGGGCTAAAAAGAGCGGAGATCCAGGTGGGAAAAAGGGTCCCAGCGTTCTCGCGCACCTCGCTCTTCTAAATGGTCCAACTTCACGAGTTTTTTTGCGCAATTGCGGTCATAAAAACAAAACAAGCTGGCCTCCTGTCTGCGGCACCGCCTGCGGTCACCTACGAATTGGGAGAGGTGCAGCAGAGTGTCTGCCGAGGGGGCGGGGACGTCTTTGCGTTCACTGCGACACCTACGCAGACGACCTGGTATAAATCAGCCTTTAGAGTGTGTTCTGTCAGACCAGCATACCCATAGTCCATATGCATGTGCAGGATGTCACGTTTGCGTTCGTCTGACACCATAAGTGGTTTCCTTTACCAGGAAAGCATACTAAAAGTCAAGTAGGCTAGTTTATTTCTGTGTGATGTTATAAAAGTTTTAGTCTGGGGTAAACAGGATTTAAAACTAAACTTTAAACACAGACGGCCTCGCTTTCTTTGTTTGCTACTTCACACCCTGATGTAGCAGCTAAGCTGTCAGATTGTCACACAACGGTTAAGTGTATGCAAATCTAACAGAAGCATGCGTATTACTATGGGTATGCTGGTCTGACAGAACACCGGGCCATCTGATGGAACGCCTTCTGCTTTTACTAGATGATTTATTTCCGTACAACTCAGAGTGACTTTGGGTCAGGACCTGCAGCCAAATGAAAGGGCCGACTGTCTGCACAGAAAAGTCCAAAACAAAGCAGGTTCTGTGTAAAGCTGAGGAGACCCGGTCCAAATAAAGCTCTTACTGTTATTTAAGCAATAAATCTGGAAACTATAATTCATCATAGGAAACCCTCACCTTTAGCAGCCGGAACTCCTGTTAGGGGTTCTGATGGACTCCGCCATGTCTCCCGTCTTTGGAGGGACTCTGACTGCAGTAGAGGTTCAGAGACTTTTCTTCCTTGGTTCACAATAAGTGGTGAAACAGGTGAGGGAACACTTTTATCATGAGTAAATAGCATAAATAATATATGAAATAAGAGAAACTACGTTTTCCGACCCCAGCCGACAAAATGAAAACACAAAACCTCCACTGAACTGCCTCAACAACTAAATAATAAAAACAAATAATCAAAATGTTAAAGTAGAACATCATCTATATAGATTGTTTATTAACTAATGTTAATACAGATGGCAGCTGTTTCAGTAGCAAAAGACAAAAGATTTTTTATTTTATAATGTAAAGTAGCGACAGGCTAAACATGAGCCTGTATTGCTGCTCCCTCCATCTGCTGTCTGGTGATTTATTTTAGGTTAAATTAACTCATTTTATCTTGAAAATAGTGAAAGAAAAAGCAAAAGTTTGGCAGCTAATGTTGCTTTCTCCCTTCAGACTATCACTGCGGCTCTAACGGTGCCCCAATCCAGAGCAGGAGGCCATTTTCCTTCTGGTTCTGTCCGTCCTGATGGTCAGATTGAGTCAGAGAAGGTCTGACATTTTTTGTCTTTTCTCTGACTTTCCATGGGTCTGTCAGGTTATCCGCTTTTCCTGTTTTCCAACTGGGAATAATCTCAGTTCCTACAGAAAGCTGCTCTCCAAATACTTTGGAATGACCTCTGACCCCTCCCTCTCCCATGGCCGTTGCTTTTCTGAGGTCATTGCAGACGTCCTTTCTTGGCGTTGTGTCGGTGCACCAACCAGGTGAAGATGATGCTGCCGTTAATCAAAGCCGTCCGGTAAAAAAAAATATTCCCAGCTGTCTTCAGGTCTGTTTGGTCCAGATCCATTAGTTTTCTGGGTTGTTTTGAGGCAGGAACGGAGGATCTGTGGTGGTTTTTGCTCATTAATGCATTGGTTGCGGCTGCTGCGATCAAAAGGCATCAGTGCGATCCCGTTGCACCGCCGCAGGGCTTGGCGGAGAATCACGGGGAGGCAGCAGACAGAGCTGCTGTTGTTTCCCCCAGAGGTTCAGAGGCTGCGGTCTCTGCTCGTTTGTGTCTCCACCACAGTTTCTATTTCAGCGTCGCCTCTGCTCCCTTTGGTCAGGGTGTCAGTGTAACGGCCAATCAGGGCTCATCCTGAGGCCTCGCTGCCCCTCAATGCCGTCTTTGTGTTATCTTCTGCTCCCTGCCGTGCAGCATGGCGTTGAACTCGCCTAACTTCCTGCCAGCAGAGTGTGACCCCGGTTTAGACACACCTCTTAATGTGCGGCCGGATCACTCAATGTCATCTGGGTTTCGGGCCCCAAACAGCTGCAGGTGACGAATCCGTCAAGGCCTGCGATTCTCCGTGGTTAAACTGGATTCCCTCCAAACGTTTCTGTCTGATTCTCCAACGCTGGGCTCTGTGTGTCTCCAGGCTGAGGTCGTAGTGAACTACCACATCGGAGAGACGATTTTATCGCTGCAGAAGACCACGCTGATCCCCGGAGGCTCCGAGTCGCTGGTCTACACCACGCTGTCAGGAGGCATCGGCATCCTGGTCCCGTTCACGTCGCACGAGGTAAGGCAGACACAGAATCGGGCTGGTTCTTCTCCACTTTTTCAGACTCTCAGGTTAAAGTTTCTCTTCTCTCCAGGATCACGACTTCTTCCAGCACCTGGAGATGCACATGCGCTCCGAGTTCCCGCCGCTCTGCGGCAGAGATCACCTCAGCTTCAGGTCCTACTACTTCCCAGTGAAGGTTAGTGGTTTATCTGGGAGTCCTACCTCCTTCCTGCCCTCCTTCTTTCCTTGGATGGTAGCATTCAGTTTTCTTTGGGTTTAAGTGGGTCAAACAGAACCGAAGTCAGAACTTTTCGTTTTATTTTTCCTCCACGGTTCTGGTCCTTGTTCTGCTGACCTGACGCAGAGACCCAATGGTTGGAAACATTTATGTTCTGCAGGTTCTGATTTAGACCTGAATGGATCCAAGCAGCCATTTCTGCCTGCAAATGTTAGACAAGCTCAGAAGGACCTAGGCCGTTTCTTATTATGTGTACTTGTGCGTTCTCGTGTACTCGTGAAACATCATCCTCCTCAACCCTAGTACTGTTCAAATTCACAAGAACAGCAGACCGAGAACGGATAAAGTCCCTGGATGTTGTTCTCACCCCTCCCTAATTACCCAGCATGCATCAGAGCAGACTTGTCCGTTCTTGAGATTGAAAGCTGTCCCAGCATGCACTGCGGCAGCAGCAGCTTTCAGGTTAGCGCTCACAGAGCTCAGAGTATGAAGTTAAAAGTTCTCTTTTCTGTTACCGCTGCAACCAGCTACCCTGCGAGGCTAACGGTAGGCAGGGCTAACGTTAGCCTGTCTGCAGCAGCTCTCTCTCTACATAGCCGTGTGTGAAGGACCACTGGCTCTGATGCCGAGTTTTGTTTTATTTTGCAAAATGTTAATTTGATTTGTGTTTATCTGATTGTGTTCATTATTATTCCCCCCCACTAATGAAAGAATTCAGAATTTATTATCATCTAGAAACTATTAATAGCAGGAGATGAAATGCAGCTCCAGAGGAGCAGAGCGTGTGGTGACGTCTTGAGTACGCTTCTGTTCCAACTGACCCATATTTATGCTGTGCGCTCCCATTCTCCCACTTTCCTGTGTTCTTCTCCAGAACATATTTGCCGAGGACACAAGTCTGTACTCTCGTTCTAGTGAATTGAGAAAAGGCCGTAGTTTGGAACCAGAAACGTTTTAATCTTCCTGTTTTCTGCTCTCCTGTAGAACGTGATCGATGGAGATCTGTGTGAGCAGTTCAACAGCATGGATCCACACAAGCAGAAAAGTGTAGCCGAGGAGTTGGACCGAACTCCTCCAGAGGTGTCCAAGAAGCTGGAGGACATCCGCACTCGTTACGCTTTCTAGTCTCCCGGCAGGAAGCCAGGATCCTCCTTCCTTCGTCCTTCACGGCAGATTCCAGGAAGTGTGAGGAAACATGTCGTGCTGCTTCTCCCACACATGATGACATCATCCCAGAGAAGGCAACGTCAGGTTCTCACCCCTCAGACATCCAACACCGCCCCATCACGGGGAAACGGACTCAGTAGACCCCGGCAGCTTTCCTCATCAGTTCAGTCGTTTTCAGAAGCGTTGAGGATCTTTGCATTAATGAGAACATAGTGTGGATGTTTTAGGCTCACCTCCACCTGTTTGTTTGGATCTCTGTGGTTCTCCTGGAAAAACTCAGAAAAACACTGAAGGTCAGCACGGGTGGTAAATTCCCAGCCACAGACGGCATTCCAACTGAAACGGGGAAATCTTTGGACGTTTGGGTTTGTGGGACGGGGCAGTGGTCTGTTTTTGTAAATAAAGTTGTTTTTATAAAAACTGTTCCTGGGTCACTTTCCTTTTTGTTTGGAACTGTTTTCCTATTTAACAGGTGAGAAGTTCCTCCTCCATCTGCGATGCCTCATCACACCGATAATCTCCTAATCTGATGGTTTCCCAGCAGAATGGAGTGTATGGTTCTGGTTCTACTTTTATATTAAACTGTATTAAACATTATTTGGGGAGTAAAATGGAATAAAACAGGCATCAAGAAGGAAAGGCAGGAGAAAGAAGGAAGAAAGCACATGAAAACAGTAAATTAAACAAAAATAATTGTATAGTAACTCCTATAGCCTGCTTCCACACCTTTATGAGACGAGGGGAACAGAACATAAAGTATTAAAAAAGCAGTGGGTATCCCTTAGATATCCATGTGTGTCGAAGTCCATACCTATAGTGATAACACAAGGTTGAACCAGGTGGTAAATATATCTGCAGCTTAGTATTTAGGATAAGTGTTTATGTGAACACCTTGAAAGGAAATATTTGGGGACATGAGGGCAGGTATAGCGCTCGCAGCACCCACCAGAGAAGGGCAGACGAGCACCCAGAACCTGACACTGGAGGCCATAGTGCCGAGGTCTGACGTGGCCACTGCAGTGAACCCATGGTTACATGGATGGAAGCCCCAGGGGTCTGAGGCCCGAGGGGACCCCACAGGGCCAGGTGGCCCAGCAGCCACCAGGAATGAGCCACTGAAGTACCCAACGCCACCATCAGAACCATCATCGCACCTGCAGACAGAGGAACCTGTCACTGGTGGGGAGCATAAAATCCAGATACACACTCATATGGAGACGCACACAGTTGGCAGACATGCTGGTGAAGATTCTCATTCATCCAGGCCAGTCATTCCAGAAAAGTAAAAAAAAAAAACAATCCACTTGACCTTGTTTCCAAGTTTGAAGACGTTTCACTTCCCATCCAGGACCCAAGCCAGTCATCTCAACAAGTTAGTCCAGTCTGAACATGATGACCTGATGAGATGAATTGAGTCTGGTGTGCTATTGCTTGGTTGGTAAGAAAACCTGCAGCCAGACGGCCCTTTCTGGAACTAGTTTGAGATCCCTGCTCAAGGGGAACAGACCCAGGAGGAGATTCCCAGAACCCCTATGATGAGACGGGGGCAGCTAGAACTCTAAAGGAAAAAAGGGGCCCTGTGATTGGGCGCCAACAAAGGAAGAGCAGCAGTGTAGCTCAGGTCTAGCCGCAAACACCAACCTGGAGGAGGGACAACCCTCCCAAGCATTAACACACAAACCTTAAACCCTCCCCCCCACAGATGCCAAGACACATCAGCTATGTGTTCACAGATGGAAAAATGAAGCAGATCAGGAAAAGAAAGTCTTTACTGCGAAACATGGAGGAGGGTCTGTTATGCTCTGGGCTGCTTTGCTTCATCTGAATCTGCAGCATCCAATGAGATCTCCAGACTATCAGGGATCGTAGAGAGAAATGTGCTGCAGTGTCAGAGAGCTTGGTCTCAGTCGCAGGTAGCCAACAGGATAATGAGCCAAGAATGGCTGAGAGGAAAACATTGATCTGTGTTGAAGTGGCTTCTAGGAGCCATGATCTCAATCCTACTGAGCATCTTTGGAAGGAGCTGAAACAGTCCGTCTGGAAAAGGCAGCCTCCTAACCTCAGACATCTGGAGCAGCTGATGAGGAGTGGAGCAGAACACCTCCTTGGAGGAGCAGAGATCTGATTGACAGGAACAGGAACCAATTGGTTGCAGCGATTCTAAAGGTGGCGGAACTTGATATTAATCCAATTCATGAGTTCATTTGTTTCAAGCCTGTTAGAAAATTAACATCTAACCTCATTTGTTCGTTTTCATAAATTTTTATTTATTACTACTTAAGTCTCAAGCAGTTATTTCTGTGACCTTTGTGAGGTTTTCTTCATTAAACGAGGAGAACGAGGGGATTTACCTTTAGGCAATACTAGGCAGTTGCCTAGGGACCCAGGTTCCTGGGGGCCCCATAAAACTCTGTTTACATGTATGGTTAACAGAACTATTTCTTATTTGTGCACATTAATTATGTTTTGATAAAAATCCTTTCACTAAAAATGCCATCAGAACGCTTATAATATTGAGTTTCATACAAATGAAAAATAGAGAGAACAGATAAGCAGGGGCGGAGCTAGATGGGGGGCCAGGGGTGGCCATGGCCACCCTTAGCCAATCATTGGCCACCCCTACCATTTTTACCCTCTAATACAGATGGTGGCAGTAGTAATACTCTAAATCTAAATGTTAAAACTTATTGAAAATTTTATTTTTCCATACATTAATAACAACTTGGCAACAGAAACACTGTGATTAATTATGCACAAAAATGTACAAACATTAAAGCTGATCGATACAAAATTCATGCTCTTTTCAGAACTAAATTTTGAATTATTTGGGGTACAGATAAAATGTTATGCCTCTGCAAGTCATCTAGGAGTCTTCAGTGAAATCATAGATTAATAACTACTTTGATAATAACTTAGAAATTCCTTAACTGTGGATATTAGTAGATTTAAATACAATTTTTTTTTGCAGAATGATTATTGATAAAAGTAGGTAATGACAATGTAAAATGTGTTCGCCCCAGAACTCAAACATGAAAGAATTTTTTTCCACTGTACCTTTTATTTACACAGAATAGATGTTTAAATATATATGTCTATATGTTAGCAAAGGCTGCAGGAAAGTATAGTTTCTCTTGTTTTTAAAATTTGAAATTATGAATGTTGTGCTCATTCCTGTTGAAACAGTGTAGATTGACCCTGAGTTTCTGGTTCCTTTCGGCCACCCCATTAGGATTTTCTGGCTCCACCTCTGCAGATAAGCAGGTACATTTCTACAGTGAAAAGAAGGACTGGATTATTTACTTTTGCCGTCACCTTTTTGGAAACACAGGAAGGAGCAATCGGCTAAGTGAGCTTAGTGCTTGGGAAAAAAAACCCTTTCATTCCTTTTGAGACAGCAAGAAAAGTCAGCTGAGAACAAAACATAGAGAGGAAAACAACAGGAAGGGAGGACAAAATGTAGAACAAATAATGGAGGTCTATTCTATTAAAACTTCTGTATAATGGGTCTGTTTTATGTGTTGTCTTCTCAGTGTAGAGGGCCCCCTGCCTGTCTTTGCCTAAGGCCCCAAATGTCCTAAATCCACCCCTGCTCCTTACAATCGGTGTCATGATCCTGATTTTCTTAGAGCTAAATCAAGTTTTCCTTCATTTTTACCCTGAGTGAAGTAAAGAGACCGACATAAAACAGTTTTTCTTCTTTTTATCTACAAAAATACTTGGTATTTTTTTATATGCATTGCAAACTTAGGAAATCTTCTTACTTTTATTTTTGCCTTATTTTTTTTTATACAGCTCCTTATAACATAGATTGCATGACCAAAAGGAAAGATATTGACACTAGAGGCTTTCTCTGTTTATCCACTGAATCTTATCAAAAACAGACATTTCCAGAGCTATCTACCTGGTTTATGTCTACATGAAGCCTGGTCTAACAGATCAGTACCAACAGGCCCATCTGACAGTTGGCTGCTCCTGGCACTCTGCTGCTGCATAAGGTGTAATGACTTTTATGATAGGACGGAAGAAAATCAAAAAGTTTATAGTAAACCTACCCAATTAGAACAACGACGCGGCTGCAAGACAACGGTAACCTTTTCTTTCCTGTGATGAGTTCATCAGAAAAAGATCTAATACTCGCCACAGATACACCACTCTAGCAAGTTACACAAATCTCTAAAACACCAAATGTAAAAATGTTTTAATCCAGTTCTCAACGCAGTTGTTAAATCTAGGATCTGTTCAAATTTCAATCAAATATGAGAAAATAAATGAAGATTTTATATATATATATATATATTTTTTTTTTCTTTTGCCTAAAGGACACCATGAAATATCTGAATGAACCCTAACATCTGGAGAAGGTCTTCTCAATCAAGATCACTACCGACCAGAACTGTAGAGTTAGTTCCCCACTGATTTGATTTGTGAGATGGAGACATGAAATAAATTCAGTGTTTTGACCTTTAGTCTATTTATCCACCCAGAGCAACTATCTGTTACAGTCGGTACCATAGCCTGAAGATGCTAATGCAGTCGGGATGTGATTCACCTTTTCCGGACGGTTCTTCTCTTCTTCCACAGCTGATAAAAATCACACTTCTGTTAAAGAAGAAGCTCATCTGGGAATTATGCAGTGTCTTTCCATCATCAGCTGCCATTATAAGAAGTCTCCTGAGAGATGACGAGTGAGTAGAGGCATTCTGGTCTGGATCTCAACAAAACCTAAAGGGAGAAGAAATAACAAAGCCGCTTGATTTAATTCTGCTGTCGACAATGTTTCCTCCTTTAATCGAAGAGCATCAAAAGGAAGAAGATTTTAAGATTGTTTAGGATGTTCTGTTTTACAGAGATATTAATGTCCAGACCACTGATCTCTATTATTTTTTTAATTATTGATAGGCCGAACAAAGTGAAGTCACCGTCTACCATGCTGGTACTTACCACTCCCATGGAGACATGTAGTTAAAATGCATTTGGCTGCAAAAAAAAGCAGTCTGCCACCTGTGGGAAGATATTCCACAGGCAATTTCACAGTCAGTGGATGTACTAACCTAGAAAATCCATCTATACGCTGATGTATCCAATAGTATAGTATGTAGCATAACATTAGTCTGGCTATCTTGGGCTGGCTTGAAGATATTGACTGAGTTAGCCATCGACATTATGTCTAACAATAGAAAATAGAAAGTGGAGTAAATACAAAGTAATTAATTCTGAAATGTCAATGTACAAATTTTTTATTAATTGGATGACGCTGTTGTTTGTTGTTGTATGTGGGGTCAATTAAAGGCTCAAAATGGCCAGAAAAGGAGACCTTTCATCAGAAACTCGACAGTCTATTCTTGTTCTTAGAAATGAAGGCTATTCCATGCGAGAAATTGCTAAGAAATTGAAGATTTCCTACAACGGTGTGTACTACTCCCTTTCAGAGGACAGCACAAACAGGCTCTAACCAGAGTAGAAAAGAAGTGGGAGGCCGCGTTGCACAACTGAGCAAGAAGATAAGTACATTAGAGTCTCTAGTTTGAGAAACAGACGCCTCACAGGTCCCCAACTGGCATCTTCATTAAATAGTACCCGCAAAACACCTGTGTCGAACATCTACAGTGAAGAGGCGGCTGCGGGATTCTGGGCTTCAGGACAGAGTGGCAAAGAAAAAGCCACATCTGAGACTGGCCAATAAAAGAAAAAGATTAAGATGGGCAAAAGAACACAGACATTGGACATTGGAAGACTGGAAAAAAGTGTTGTGGACGGATGAATCCAAGTTTGAGGTGTTTGGATCACAAAAAAGAACGTTTGTGAGACGCAGAACAAATGAAAAGATGCTGGAAGAATGCCTGACGCCATCTGTTAAGCATGGTGGAGGTAATGTGATGGTCTGGGGTTGCTTTGGTGCTGCTAAGGTTGGAGATTTGTACAGGGTAAAAGGGATTCTGAATAAGGAAGGATATCACTCCATTTTGCAGCGCATGCCATACCCAGTGGACAGCTTGATTGGAGCTAATTTCCTCCTACAACAGGACAATGACCCTAAACACACCTCCAAATTGTGCAACAACTAATCAGAGCAGAAGCAGGCAGCTGGTATTCTATCGGTAATGGAGTGGCCAGCGCAGTCACCAGATCTGAACCCCATTGAGCTGTTGTGGGAGCAGCTTGACCGTATGGAACGCTGGAAGTGCCCATCCAACCAATCCAACCTGTGGGAGCTGCTTCTGGAAGCGTTGGGTGCAATTTCTCCAGATTACCTCAACAAATTAACAGCTAGAACGCCAACGGTCTGCAATGCTGGGATTGCTGCAAATGGAGGATTCTTTGACGAAAGCAAAGTTTGATGTAAAAAAAAATCTTATTTCAAATACAAATCATTATCTCTAACCTTATCAATGTCTTGACTCTATTTTCTATTCATTTCACAACATATGGTGGTGAATAAGCGTGACTTTTCAGGAAAACACTAAATTGTTTGGGTGACCCCAAACTTTTGAACGGTAGTGTATGTGTCAGATCGACTCAGAAAACTCAGATGATAGGGAGTGTTCACTTTGCTATATGAATAACCAAGGAACTATGACAAACAGTGTAAGAATGTTATTTACTTCAGAAGAGGCACATTAGTGAAGAATGTTGTCTTGCTATAAAAAGATCTGGAACATTATAATTGCACCTTACCCAACAAGGGAACATTTCCTCATATTTTCTTTAGCATCTCTGATACATTATAGCTGAGCTTTTCAGATGAAGCCACGTGTCTTTTAGGCTTTGATTCTCTAATTCTACACCAAGGATCCTAAATCTGATGTAGTGACGCATCTTTGAGTTTTCAGGATCTAGTCCTGATTTCCTGGAGCTTCAGCTTCAAAATAGCGTTCTTCATTGTTGTACCACTTCAGAGGTGAAGCACATTTGGAAAAAAAAAAAAACCTAACAAAGAAAATCTTGACGTCTAGTGCTACACGTGTGATATAATTTCTAAACCCAAACAGGTCCACATCTTTTTCACTAAGATGTGTTCTATTTACAAAAGCACATTCATGCACAGATCAGGCTCTTTCAGAAATATAAATACAGTAATAGCTCGGTTTACATTTGGAAATAATCTATGAGCTATAATTGTCTCCCCGATTATGATCCATTCAGGTGGATTTGATTAAAGGTGGAACATTTTACATCTCAGCTTTCTCCTCCTTACATGGAACAGCTCAGGGATGACTGGGAAATGCAGCCTCTCCTATTGCAAAGAGTGCAGCTACTGAGCAGCTGAACAGGTATGACGCGTGGTTCATCCTGGTTTCCTCTATGGAGGAGCAAAACTGACATCATTAGAAATAAAAGCCGATTCTGCTGCAGGTTTCTTCCTGTTTAAAGGGACAATTAGCTCTCAGCTGTTTCTTACATAGAAACATTTTATATGTGATTGAATTGTCTGTGTAAAGTAGCTGTAGATGACATGTGCGGTAAATTGGTATTATATAAATAAGAAGAATTGTTTATTTTGATTGTCCATTTTATATTCATTCCTACATGCTCTATATTTTAGATGCACCATAAAAAACTGCCCAGAAAAGCAGAATAAAAAAAATTTTTAGCTGAGTTTTTTTTATAAAGAAAGGCAAGAGGATAGAAAAAATATCTGCTACAAACTATTTAGTCCAGTGACTGAGGAAATGATTAACTGACCAAAACCTGTTTAGAGAAAAATGTTCCTATAGCAGATGAATAGAAGCTTTGAAGGACGTTTGATCATTGGAAACTGAGCTGACTGCAGAAATTAGCAGCTGGTCTTACATTTTACAGGAGGATGAAGATGATGAAGGCCAGTGTGCAGGAGGCTGAGGGTTTGGTGGATGCTCCTCTGCCTGATGGTCTCTGCTGGTGTCATCCTGCCTAAAGAGGAGGAAGGGTTCACAGTGAATCAGCTGAAGCAAAGAGGTCAGACTAAAGACAAACCTACAGGTGGAAACTTGAATGGGATCATATCTGGGATTATGGAGCTGTGGCAGCAAGTGATCATGACTAGAGCAACAACTGAAAGGTGACAGCTGGAAGATGCATCACTACATAGATTTAGGATCCTAGATGTAGATTTAAAGAATCAAAGCTAAAAGTGTCAGGGCGCTGTGGTAACTACCTGCCTGTTCGCCCCTTTTTTTCCCCACAGGTGGCTGCGGACGTGCGGGGTGGTGCTGAACACAGGTGTACTGCGTTTCAAAGGTTGTGGGATGTCTTAAAAGGGAGCGGCTGCTTTACCATGGAAGAGGCACATTATTGAAGAATGTCTTACTGTGAAAAGGTGTGGAACATTCTAAATGCACCTTACACAACAGCAAAACATTTCCTCGTATTTTCCTTTGCATGTGTGACACATTATAGCTGAGCTTGAAGATGAAGCCACAGGTCTTTCAGCTTTGATTCTGTAATTCTACATCAAAGATCCTAAACGTAACGTAGTGAAACATCATTCAGTCGTTCTATTCATGATCTATTCATGATCTATAGATTCACAGACTCTGCCTGATGTGAGATACAGTAATAGTTCTCATTAAAGCTATGCCCTGCCCCCCCACTGGCCAGTGTAAATTGTAGTAGCATCGGTTTAGCGTTTCACTTCCCATTATGCACCCAGCAAAGCAGCCGCTCTCCCTGTCCTCCTCGCACACTGTAGTCCTCCTGCTCAGCCCCTCCCCTACCCGATATTTCTTTGCACATGCGCAAATGAGCTTCCGGTACAGATGGCGCCTTAGGTACAGATCAGGTACTCACATCGCTCTTCTGCGCTTGGAGAACTACGGCTCAGCCCGTGCCCGCTTTAACGGTGAGGAAGCGTTTAAAACTACCAGTAAGTAAATAAGTCAAATCATCAAAGGGGGATATGTGAACTGTAACATTATAATGTTAAAGCAGCTTTTAGTGTGTTTTAGACACAGTTATGTAGCTAACTGGATGAGTTGGTGATTGTGGATGGATGGTCAATATTCAGACATGAACAGGACACGCTGCAGTTTAAGGTTGAATTACAGAAAATATGCCTTTGTATATCCAGCTGTTTCCATTCAGCGGCCGTACACACGGCTCTCCTGTAGTCTGGTTTTAAATGGAGATACATTGGGTTTTGATAACTCCCCCTTCTTTAGCTTAAAAGCTTGACCGCATTTCAAGGCAAAAAAGAAACGACACATGAAAAGAGCTGAAAGTTGAGTAAGTCACGCCTCAAGTCGATTCCTGTTAGACTCCCGTTTATCACAATTCCCATGGGGGGTTAAACTTGCTCCAGCATACGTAGATTATGGCGCTGGAACACATTTTTAAATTCAAATGACAGATTCTCATTCAGGACATGGTTCAGGCTCTGACTGGCCCCTTTCAACATGGTTAAATGATTTCCCTTTTTATTTTAGTGCTTTTTATGGTTCATGGTCGGGTTTCTTTGAGACGAGAAGTGAACAGATGGAGAAGGAGGAGGACTGCAGCAAAGCTCCCGTGTTCAGGATGCAAATCCTGAAGGACAAACATCCTCTAACTGAGGCGCCTACTCTACAGCTACACCACAAACCACAGTATCTGCTCAGATTTTAACCATTTGATCAAAACATTCCCTCAGCACCATGCTGTGGGAAAGTTATTTAACCTAACAGTGCTCCACTGTTAACCAGGTTAACCTGGAGTTAAAATGACAACTTCAGTAAATAATAATAGAAAAGTTCTGATGCATATCAATTATTGATATAATTATTATTATTTAAGGGTCCACAAAAAAACCTGTTAAAGTCTTTTGACAGTTTCTTCTGGCAAGGCCTTAGGAAGAACCTGAACAAAAGACCCGACTGCAGACACAACTGTGAAGGCAAGAACAGAGAGGACTTCTAGAGCAGGGGTCTTCAAACGTTTTCAAAGCCAAGGACCCCCAAACTGATTGCGAGATGGAGCGGGGACCCCTAATTATATATATTGTGTGAAATAGTGTTATATCAAACTGGTCCTATAGTCACTCTAGTACAGATGGAGTAATGTAATGAAAGTAATTTCCTGGGATTATTAAATTATTTCTGAATCTGATTCCTGGTTGATGGGACAGGTGTTGTGAATGAAATGGTGCCCAGCTTGAAAGAGCTCCTGTGTGCCGCTGAATGTGTGCATTGATGACTGAAAGACATCTTCTGCTTTCATTTATCTGTTTACTACAGTGTGTTGAATTCATGTTAATATGGATTTAAAGACATTTTAATTAGTGCTGAAAAAATTGCAGGAGGGAATATAAAAAAAAGTAATCAACCAAGACTTTCGCGACCCCCATGCAGTACCTCCTGTTGAAGACCTCTGTTCTAGAGGAAACTTAGGTCCTTCAGTGTTTGTAGTCAGATGCTGCAGATATTCTCTTGTTGTTGAGAGTGTGATCCGTTCCTCCATCATCTTCTCGGGTAGCAGCAACAGAGCAAATGACTGAGGAGAGTCTCAAAGAGAGAGAGATCATATCTCTCCTATCCACAACTTCTCTTCATTGGCTTCCTGTTAAATCCAGAATAGAATTTACAAAATCACTCCTTCTCACATATAAAAAGCCTTAAATGGCCAAAGCTCCATCTGATATCAGAGATCTGATTGTTCCTTATGTTCCCTAACAGAGCACTACTCGGCTCTCAATCTGCAGGTTTACTAGTGGTTCCTAGGGTACTAAAGAGTAGGAATGGGAGGCAGATCTTTTAATTTATCAGTTCAGTTTATTTCTATAGCCCAAATTCACAACACATGTCATCTCAAGGCACTTTTACAGTTCACCGGATCATACAGTCAGATTAATTCAAAGTTTTCTATCTAAGGAAAACCAGTTGATTACATCGACTTCGTTGACTCAAATGCAATCCCTCACACTAAGCATGCTTGTAGCGACAGTGGAAGGGAAAAACTCCCTTTTAACAGGAAGAAACCTCCCAGCAGAACCAGGCTCAGTGTGGCTGACCCATCTGCTATGAGCCAACTGGGGTTCAAAGAGGAGACAGAAGCAGAGATACAAAAAGCAGCTGTAAAGGCGGCTCCATCCAGGAAACACACAACCAGGCAGACGAGCTCCGGGCCAGCTCCCATGTCAGAGGATGAAGAAGGCATGAAAGAAAGCCAATCTCGAACATCTATAAGATGTTCAAGATCAGCCTGTATATGTAGATAAGATGGAAGGATGGATGGATGTTTTACCATTAGATCAGACCAGGGGTGGGCAATTCCAGCTCCTGTGGGCCTGCATACTGCAACCTTTAGATGTGCCTTTCAACGCACCCGAATGAAATAATCAGATGATTGTGAAGACTCTGGAGAAAGTGACTGCATACTGAGGAGGTAACTCAGCTATTTGATTCAGATATGTTGGGCCAAGTATGGATCTAAAAGTTGCAGGACACTGGCCCCGAGGAACTGGAATTGCCCACTTCCACCAATACTGTAGTATTGAAGCATCCATGCCGTTGGTCAACCTGTGTGAGTGTGTGTAAGTGGTTCATTTACAAAAAAACCTTTCTATGCACAAAAAAGAAATGGTGATCATAATAAAGACCACAAGCCGACATGTTGGTGAGCATATAAAGTTGTTTCCAAGTACTTCAAGCATTGCTGGAGTTACAGCTTTAAAGAAAAAAATTAGTCGGCCTCTACAGATGGCATCTCTCACTGAAGCCTGGTTTCTGCTGGAGGTTTCTTCCTGTTAAAGGGAGTTTTTCCTCTCCACTGTAAGCTACTAAGCATGCTTAGTGTGAGGGATTGCATTAGAGTCAATGAGTCGATGCAATCAACTGGTTTTCCTTAGACAGAAAACTTTGAATCAATTATACTGAGATGCCTTGAGACGATGTGTTGTGAATTGGCGCTATAGAAATAAACTGAACTGAGCTGAACAATCTGATAAACTTCTAGCAACTCCTCCAGAACCTCTGGAAATGATTTCCCAGAAAAGGTTTCTTAAGAAAGTTAAGAAGATCTTCATCAGACTGTTAAACAACAACAAAGTGTCTTCTGTCAGAGGCGTCTCCACATCTGGTACAAGACGTACAGCTGCAGAAGTTCAATCCTGTCTACAGCATCAACATCTAGTTTAAAAAAAAAAGCAAGAAAAATACCTGAATTACAGCAACATTTATTTCCCCTTTAGGATTGATAAAGCATTTTTGAATAGAAATTAACTGACCCTTTAGTAGTGTCTCAGTGTTTTTTTTAATGTGTTAAATACCAAAAATCTCCAAATATTTTTCTGTAAATCAAACGAAGAAACGTGTCTAGTTCTGATCACGAGATGATTTCTCATCTCTGGTAAAACTTTGCTGAATCGGGATCCGTGTCCAGATGATGGGGTCATTACTGTGATAATGGAGGCTCAATCATCACACTGCATTCCCCTGCCACCTCCACATCAGTCCTTTCACACATGGGTTAAGCATTAGCAACGTTTCCAAAGCATCTGCTTACGCTGCTAAGACTGCAACACTGAAATTACACAGCCGTGATGTGATGAAAGCACCCTGTGTCTGACCCTCGGACTGTTTGTCTTTTGGGTTCAGACGTTGCTTAACGTTCAGATTTATCTAAACAGTTTTTTTGGCTCAGCAGAGCTGCACTTGACCAAGTTAGACGGTGGTTTGTGTTTACATGATGTTTTTAGATGTTTTTTTCTAATTATAGTCGTGCAATTGTGTGTCTGGTAGTTTTATTCTTTGTTAGATGAAAAGGAAAGTTTAGTTTCAGCTCATCTGGTTTTCGGTACCGTAAACATATTTTTAAAACTGTACCAAAAAAAAAATGTAAAAAAATAAATGCTGAGGTAAAATCAGCGGGAGAGCTACATTTCGTCTAACAAGGGACATACCGGTACAGTTGAACCCACCAACATTTTTAGACTTTTATCATGAGACTCATGAGACTTTTTATCTTTTCTGCCCCATCAGCCTCTCAGCTACCAGGAGCTATTTTTGCAAGAGGAGGATGAGCAAAAAATGTTGTTTACTTAGAGACAGAAACATTTTGAAAAAATACACCAACATAAATGACGACCTTCATAAATCACACCAGATCCCCCATTTCCATACCACAGACCTTCATTAGGGTTTATAAGTCAAAGTTCAGTTCAATTCAATTCAGTTTATTTATATAGTGCCATTCTATGGGCCTGAGAGCCGCTTATACCAGCCATTTATTGGGATGATAACATCTGAAGCGCGGCTGCAAATAACCACTTTACTGTGTAAAGAAGACTGAAACCTGAGTTTGCATGTTCTCCTGGGCATGCGTGGGTTCTCTCCGGGTACTCCGCCTTCCTCCCACAGTCCAAAAACATGACTGTTAGGTTAAAGGAGAATTCCGGTTTTTAACACTTTTAGCTCATTTTCTGTAGTGTCCAGGATGAAATCGAATGATCGACACCAAAATTTTGACAATTGGTCCTGTCTCTGCTATTTGGCTCATGCAGAATCCCCCTGGCTGCTTCAGAATGGCTTTTCATAGTGCATGTCCGATAATGTCCTTAAAACAACCTTAAGCGTTCTTTTTTAAAAATATGCTACTCACCCGGGTCGTCCAGCGCTGTTCAATGGCGTTCCAAAAAAAGTTTCGTGAAGAAAAAGCGTTCCTGTAGTGTTTTATTTAGCATTTGTAAATCCCATTGAGTTCTGTTGGAATAGTCAATATCCCTCCGCCACCGGAAAGCGGAAATGGGGCCTGTTTACACAGTTGTAGTCTTTTTCGCTTCACTCTGTGTACTCCGGCGTCGAGGTGCTAACGTCTCTGTTAAACACTTTAAAAAACTCTGAAAATGGAATACGAAAGGTGGATTCTTGAGGAGGACATATTGGACTTTGAGTTTGGCGGTAGAGGATACCGTTTTGAACCGGAATATACTGAGGAGGAGTATATAGAGACATTGTCGCCAACTAGTGGTCTGGAGTGTGCAACGCTTCAGATTCGAACTGGAAGCGGAAGTTTATAGCGGTTGTGATGTATCGGAAAAAATAGTTCTGGGATTTACAAAATGCTAAATAAAACAAGACAGGAACGGTTTTTCTTCACAAAACTTTTTTTGGAACGTCATTGAACAGCGCTGACGACCCGGTGAGTAGCATATTTTAAAAAAAGAACGTTTAAGGTTGTTTTAAGGACATTATCGGACATGCACTATAGAAAGCCATTCTGAAGCAGCCAGGGGGGATTCTGCATGAGCCAAAAGCAGAGACAGGACCAATTGTCAAAATTTTGGTGTCGATCATTCGATTTCATCCTGGACACTACAGAAAATGGGCTAAAAGTGTTAAAAACCTTTAATTGGCTTCCCTAATTCTCCTTAGGTGTGAATGTGTGCATGAATGGCTGTTTGTCCTGTGTGTCTCTGTGTTGCCCTGCGATGGACTGGTGACCTGTCCAGGGTGGACCCCACCTCTCGCCCATTGACCGCTGGAGATAGGCACCAGCACCCCTCGTGACCCCAATTTAATGGATAGATGGATGGAAGAAGACTGAATCATCATTATCAGATAGTGCAGCTATAAATTTTAAAGAATCTGCTTCACTTTCTCTCTCCTCTGTGTTGCTGAGCAGTGCTGCAGAGTGCAAAAGCTTAGTTTGTTCCCTTTCACAGGTTGATGATTTTACTAGTGGTTCCTAGAATTTCTAATGGTAGAATAAGAGGCAGATCTTTTAGTTATCAGGCTCCTCTCTCCTGTGGAACCAACTACCAGTTTTTAGTCTATGAGGCAGACACCCTGTCTACTTTTAAGGCTAGGCTTAAAACTTTCCTTTTGATAAAGCTTATAGTTAGAGTGGCTCAGTTTATCCTGTGCTATCTCTATAGTTATGCTGCTATAGGCTTAGACTTTTGGAGAACATAGGGACCCCCATTTCATCATTCTGCTTCATTCTCTCTCTGTTCTCCCACTCTGCAGAATCTGTTAGTTCAATCTCCTAACGTTCTGCTCTCTCTGCTTTTTTCTCATAGTAGCGTCATCTGGTCTGTTCCTGTTTGGCTGTGACTCCATCCTGGAGAGAAATTTCGGCTGTGATGCTGCCATCAACACCCTTGTTTATAGATGCTGGAGAATGGCCTGTTTTTCAGTGTAGTCCTGTTTCTCTGACTGTGACTGGCTGGATGTGTGTTTCCTGGATGGAGCCGCCTTTTACAGCTACTTTTTTTGTATCTCTGCTTCTGTCTCCTTTGAACCCCAGTGGGTATCCTCAGCAGATGGCCGCTCCACGCTGAGCCTGGTACTGCTCAAGGTTTCTTCCTGTTAAAGGGAGTTTTTCCTCTCCACTGTCGCTACAAGCATGCTTTAGTGTGAGGGATTGTATTTGAGTCAATGAGTCGATGCAATCAGCTGGTTTTCCTTAGATAGAAAACTTTTTAATCACTTTGACTGTATGATCTGGTGAACTGGAAAGTGCCTTGAGATGACGTGTTGTGAATTGGCGCAATGTCCATAAACTGAATTTAATGTAATCATCATTAGGAGGGATTTATGAGAAGATACACGGGTTCTATATATTAGAAAGTTTTAAAATAAGATTTTCACCTGCTGCTAGAAGATTTCGCCTAAATAGATAAAAAGATCTACAACTATTCAAATAATAGTCCTGTAATATTTTCATGGTAACAACAGTAAGGCAAGCCTTTTTTATATGTAATAGCTTTACTAAATATTTATTCCTGATATCTGAAAAAAAGCCTTTTTTCTTTGTCTAAATTACCATTTCAAACAAAATGACATTCTCCACATCCAGATTTAACATTCTGGATGTCTACAAATTAATTTCAGATCTCCATATTAATAATATCACTGGTCAGCATTTGTATTATTTTAACTATGAAATTTTTTTTTTTCAGATATAAATTCATTTTCAGTCAGGCTGATAAATGTCAGAACGACCACTTAAATGCGTAAACATTTCTAAATATATAAAACTTAAATCTTACTAGTATAATTTTGTTTTTTAATTTCTAAAATTCGATTTCTGCAACAAGAATTTAATTTAGAAAATATATTATTACAGTTAGGAGGTCTAGGAGTGCGATTTTGATCCCGAAAAATCTTATTTTATTGATCTACAAATGGAACAACAGAGAGGAGTGCTTTTAATAAATATAAAAACGGCCTGCCATAAAATCTGCATTAAAATCTCTAGGTCCAGTCGGGTGAAATAGGCGCTTCCTGTTGCTTGTTGTCATGGTGATTCGTTGAATCGTTGTTCCACTGATAATGGCTTTTCATACTTGTTGCACACCTGCTTAACTCTAAGTGGACCTAGGTAAAATTGATTGAACTAATTGATAGCAGCTGTTGTGAAACCAAACAGAGTTCAGGACTTTAGGTTAGATCAATTTAGAGATGCAGATTTGAATCAGAATTTGTTACACCTGCTTCATGAAACGGACCCCAGCATAATTTGCACCTGACTGGTGCTCAACATACTTAAACTGGTAGCTGATTTTTCATGTGCATAGCGGCCACAGGACTTTTGCAGCTTGCAGGCATTGAGAGGAGCATAAACGACTCTGGACCGGATCTATCAAAGGTTTGCGTGTATAAAAACGTGAGCTATTTCACTGCGCGCACGCTAAAATGTACAAACTGATCTATCAACAGCGTGCTAAAAAAGGATTTGGTCTTTAAAACATGCTAAATAGCCCCTCTTATCCATTTAATAGTTTTTCTGCAATAAATATGCAATATGGGGCGTTTACACGCAAAAAGTGCGTCTTTGTGGGAGGAGAACATGTAAATATATTAATTTAGCACTTCGCAAAGTGATTTATCAAACCTGAAAGCAATTTTGCTAACGGTATCTGACTCTATATTTAACATGTTTCAAAGAGAAGGTGCAAATGGTCTGTATCGCGAATTATGCAGCGACATGGCAGCGGTTATTGTGCGCAAAAGAAGGAGACATGGAAATGAAGCAAGTGAGACGAAGAGAACGCATTTTTTCCTCGTGTGAATATTTTTTGAATGAAGGAGGAAACCATCATCAAAACATATCGTTTATCCAGCATTGTCATTTTGAAGCTGTTGGGGGAACTCCGAATGGATTTGGAGCCAGCCACAAGGAGGACCCACGCAATACCAGATATCACTTTAAACTCCTTGCAACATTGCACTTTTTTGCATCTGGGATCTCCCAATCTCGCTTTTTCAGAAGTGCTGTCCAACGCTGTAAATGCCATGTCGCCCTGGACGCTTCCAATCGGAGAACCCCACCTCCCCCTGCCCCTGTGGAGCAACATGCCAATGCTGTGGGGATGCGTGCCGCAGTCATCTTATCCACAATCACTTCTTGGGAGCCATTTGGGTATGTGCATTTTTCTACAGGCCAATACAAAATCTTTTTTACTGCAGTGAAGTAGAAATTCAGCCACATACCACCTTAGGAATAAAGGTTGCCAAAGTTTATATATATATATATATATATATATATATATATATATATATATATATATATATATATTTTTGGAGGGGTGGGGGTGTCACTGTAAGATTTAAATTTCTTAATGCACTAGTTTGTACAAACTACAAACTACTTTGCTGCAAACCACAAAACGTACAAGAAAAACCATCATCATTAAATAGGGCATCTCTCAACAGTTTTGCACCTGCCACCAGTTACGCGAATCACTCTTGTTAAATCACCCGCAAAACCATGGTTCAGCCCCCTCGCGCAAAATTCCAGTTCTGTGTTCAAATTACTGCACGGAAAATTGGATCTTGATAAATCCGCCTTCTGTGAACCAGAGTATTCTGACAGCTAAAGCTTGTTAAAAAAAAGGTTCATTCACAACATAACGATACTGAACCCAGCAAGCAGAGTCTGGGCTTAAAGCCAACTTTTCATATTCTGCTTACGAGTCGATACAAAGTGGCTATCAAACTATGATCCCAAATGCAGCAGCCATTGCTGAAAGAGATCTAGAAATCTGTTGCATTGGCACAGTCAAAGTCCAGATCTGGGAGGTTCTGCAAACCTCACTGAGCTGGAGCATCCCTGGAAAGTGTCGAGGTGAGGTGGAGGTTTGATAAGAGGACCCAAATGCAGACTAATGCTGAAGTTATTTCTTAAAGATTTAAATAACCAAAAGTTCAACAGAAGCAAAAATCCAAAACATAGATAAACAAAAACTGAGAACCAGGAATATTTACTTGAATGGGGCAATGAAATGATGACAAACCAGCAAAGAGTGACTGAACAGGAGGAGAATATATGGGAGAGAGAAATACAGACCAGGCTAATTAGCAGATTGGGAGCAGGTGTGAACAGAGGCGAGAAGGGAGCTAGGGAAAAGGATACTGACACAAGAGGACAAACAAGAAATATCTAAGAACTCGAATTCAATCAAAAATACCTAGAACACAAGAATGGAAACAACACCAATGAAAACTCAGAGATAAAACTTAATCAGAACCAAAATCATGACAGAAAGAAAAGTGATATAAAATCCGTTCACAACAAACTGAGGTTTGTCCCAAACCCTCCTTGTATGGTTGTCCGTCTGATGATGAAGTTTACTAGCAGCATCTGGAGACACAGAAATCTCTCTTTAGCTTCTTCTACTTGGGTTCTTACAGTTCCTTGGCCAGTAAGGATGTGTAGAGATTTGAGTGACTTTTGGGTCTGCACCAAAGTTTCTGCAAGCAACCTTTAATGCTAGCACTAGTCCAGTAACTAGCGGGATGCTGGTTCGAGCCCTTGCTCTGTCTGTCTCTGTCACTGAGTCCTTTGGCAAGACATGATCCCTGACTTGCCTTCTGTTGGTCAATACAATGCCAGGCAGCTCACCACCATTAGCTGATGAATGATTCGATAAAGGAATACACAAAGGCAGACCGTTTGCCATTTTACAGTTTGTGGTGGAGGAGCTCCCAAAAACCCGCTTCATTATTCATGACAAGCTCGCTGCTGCTATAGCTGCCAGGCCCTGCCCTGCTTGTTCTCACAATGACTGGGAAGGGTGTCGGAGAACCATAGTTTGACTGGTCAGGATTTCACCAAAGCCATTGCGAAGAAAACGCAGGAATAATTTTCCTTTTCTTTTATTAGACTTAGACTTAGATACCCTTTATCGTCATTTTGTATACTTTACAAAACGAAGTTTCATTTAATGCAGCTTTCCAGACGGTAAATTAACATTTTCATTCCATAAAGTGCAGCAGTAATCAGTTGTAAACTGTGTGGGAGGAAAAACATGCATTGATAAGGAAGTTCAGAGCATTAATATAACTAATGACACCTCATCAATTCTTCGGCATTAGATAACCATACTTTAGACTTTAGACTTTATTTATCCCCAAGGGGAGATTCTTTTCCACATACACAGAGCTTGTTTACACAGAGACATAAAAAAGACACCACATTAAACACCAACACCAGCACAAGTACAAGACGCGATACGAGACATGATACACTCAACGGGGCCTGTTGTTTAAAAAGGTAATGGCTGAAGGGATCAGGCTCCTGCCAAAACGGGCCCTTCTAAGCCTCAGTGCCCTGTACCTCCGTCCAGAGGGCAGGGGTATGAGGTAGTCCTGTAGTGGGTGAGTGGGGTCCCGCTTCTATGGAGAGTGAAAAGCGTCCAATGGCCTGTTGGTTTGTGTCTGTGAGGTTGGGTGTGGGGAGTCCAATGATTTTAGCAGCTGTGTGTGTGACCTTTGTGAGTTTGGTTTTGTTTTTAACAGTGAGAAGATTAAAGAAACAAGTAGAGCAGTATAACAGGATGGACTGAATAATTGATTTGTACAGAAGTAATAACAGATGTGGCGAAACATAGAGTCCTTTGAGTTTCCGGATTATGAAGAGTCGTTGTTGGCTTCTTTTATGAATGTCTGTGATGTGATGGTCAAATGTGAGTGAGCTGTCGATTGTTACACCAAGATATTGAAGCTGTCCACTGTTTCCTATTGGGATCTGGAGGTTTGTCCACTTTCTCCACCAGGGGGCATACGAGGATCTCCTGGAGCTTGAGCCGACCGCACCACCTGTCTCCCATCTGCTCATCAGGAGATCCGTACTTAAGGAGGCGGAGGGCTTCACCCCAGTGCCAGAGTGTTTGCCAGTAATGGTTAGCAAGCCTGAGCCAACCTGCCTGTCTGTGAACTTTGACTTTCTGTGAACCAAACCTGATCCTGTTTTTCTCCTCTCTGCCTCCCAGGTTGATCCTGCCTGAATACCTGAAACTCTGGAGAGTTTCTCTGCCGGGTGATCTGTCTGCTCGTTCTCAGTAGAACTCTGGAGAGCTGTCTCTGTCAAGTACCTGCCTGCCCTGCTCTCAGAAGATTACTGGAAGGAAACTCAATCAGTGATCTGCCTGCACTCTGTAAGTTCTGCCTCCCGCCTCTGCCCTCAGCCTGCCGACAGCCTCTGGACCCTCAAGGTTCCCCCCCTCTGCAGCTCTGCTCCATTCCAGAACAGGTACTGACCTGAACACTCACAACCAGCAAAATATCTGGACCTCCACTAATCTCTCTGTCCTCCTCAGCAGTGAACCCACTCGTGACCAGTCAAGCCCCCTCTTGGATCTGATCAAACTTTGTACATTTATTGTAAATAAATCTTTGAACTTTTCTTCTGCCTCCGAGTGTTCTGCATGTGGGTTAGACACATTAATCCGAACATGACAGTTTCCACTGATTGATTGTTTATATGAGTTGGTTGCTGTGGTCCAGGGGGGTTGAATATGAGTTCCTATGTTTTACTGACATTGAGGTGCAGATGGTTGTCTGTGCACCATCGGGTGAAGTAAGGGATGTTGTCTGCATAGTCCATAACTGAGTTATTCTCATTAAGTAGAGCCAATATAGGGGTGTCATCTGAATATTTGAGGTGTTTGATGTTCTGAGAGGAACTTGTATTGTCATTGGTGTGAGTGTTTAGAGGAATGGGCTGAGCATGCAGCCCTGTGGTGCATACATGAGAAATCATACACTAAAAACAGACACCAGCCAATGGCCGTGGGAAGTAGGGGCTCTGTGGGTGCTGCAGCACCCCCAACACGGAGATAAAAGAAAACATCTATTAAAAAAAGATTGAACAATTTATAAATTTCATGAATATTTTGGGGAATTATTCTGACTTTTTTACTTTACTATTTATTATTATTAATTAATTATTATTATTTAATTATTTTGCCTAATCAACACAAGTTCATGGAAGTTACGTTGTCATGGCAATGTCAAGCAAGCTAGTGGTAGCATCAGGAGACTAGCAAATTTACAATAATCTAAGGACAGAAACAAGGAGGAAATATTAAAACATGGCGCCCTGCCTGTAGCTCAAGGTAAGAGCCTGGTGCCACTAGCACTTTCATATCTATTCCTACAGATTACCACTGTGCCATATTTTCAATCATTGCACGCAGCTACAGCTCAAACCGTACAACAAAACCACAGGGTTTAAAAGTTCACAGCTCACGATGTATGTTCTCACACTGTGCGGACACACGCACTGATGTAACCTTACAACGGCCAACTGAATTTCAAAATGTTTGATTTTCTCCCCACCTTATGATTCCCGATCGGGATGTGGTCCTAAGAGGCTTGTCGCCCCTCGTTACTCCCTGTACACTACACGACACACAACGCACGGACAGGCTGTAAGTCGGCCAGATCAAAAGATTATCGCACGACTGAGAATCGGTCCAAAAAGGGCAAAAAGTTGTACAGTGTATGCCCGGTTTAAAGTAACAATAGTACTTTAGAGTGTTATTTTGATCAACTTTGTGTAATGGATGTGGAAATTCAATAACGTTCAAATAGTATAATAATATAATTATTTCCTTGTGGTTTGCATAAAAGGATTTTGGAGCTAATGTGACATAAACACAGTGACTCAGGTTAATGCCAGCTGACCAAAATGTTTTAATGTTATTTTGAAGTCTAATTGATAGCGCAAATATTCACCTGAGAACTGATAACGTCCGTGTGTTACAGACCCTTGTTGCGTGAACAGAATTGTACACTCACCGGCCACTTTATTAGGTACCCCCTGCTAGTAACGGGTTGGACCCCCTTTTTGCCTTCAGAACTGCCTCAATTCTTCGCGGCATAGATTCAACAAGGTGCTGGAAGCATTCCTCAGGGAGTTTGGTCCATATTGACATGATGGCATCACACAGTTGCCGCAGATTTGTCGGCTGCACATCCATGATGCGGTGATCTCCCCCGCTCCACCACATCCCAAAGATGCTCTATTGGATTGAGATCTGGTGACTGTGGAGGCCATTTGAGTAAAGTGAACTCATTGTCATGTTCAAGAAACCAGTCTGAGATGATTCCAGCTTTATGACATGGCGCATTATCCTGCTGAAAGTAGCCATCAGAAGTTGGGTACATTGTGGTCATAAAGGGATGGACATGGTCAGCAACAATACTCAGGTAGGCTGTGGCGTTGCAACGATGCTCAATTGGTACCAAGGGGCCCAAAGAGTGCCAAGAAAATATTCCCCACACCATGACACCACCACCACCAGCCTGAACCGTTGATACAAGGCAGGATGGATCCATGCTTTCATGTTGTAGACGCCAAATTCTGACCCTACCATCATCGAATGTCGCAGCAGAAATCGAGACTCATCAGACCAGGCAACGTTTTTCCAATCTTCTATTGTCCAATTTCAATGAGCTTGTGCAAATTGTAGCCTCAGTTTCCTGTTCTTAGCTGAAAGGAGTGGCACCCGGTGTGGTCTTCTGCTGCTGTAGCCCATCTGCCTCAAAGTTCGACGTACTGTGCGTTCAGAGATGCTCTTCTGCCCACCTTGGTTGTAACGGGTGGTTATTTGAGTCACTGTTGCCCTTCTATCAGCTCGAACCAGTCTGGCCATTCTCCTCTGACCTCTGGCATCAACAAGGCATTTCTGCCCACAGAACTGCCGCTCACTGGATGTTTTTCTTTTTCGGACCATTCTCTGTAAACCCTAGAGATGGTTGTGCGTGAAAAATCCCAGTAGATCAGCAGTTTCTGAAATACTCAGACCAGCCCTTCTGGCACCAACAATCATGCCAATGTTCAAAGTCACTCAAATCACCTTTCTTCCCATACTGATGCTCGGTTTGAACTGCAGGAGATTGTCTTGACCATGTCTACATGCCTAAAAGCACTGAGTTGCCGCCATGTGATTGGTTGCTTAGAAATTAAGTGTTATGCGAGCAGTTGGACAGGGGCACCCGGGCCAAAGTGGCCGGTGAGTGTATCTTCCAATCTACCTGTGATTTCCTCCGAAGTTTCTTTAAGGCCTGTTGGATTTCATTCTGGTTGATGGTGACCCGTTCATGTCTTCTCAGGTTCTGATCCAGTCCAAAAATGTGACAGTTTGAAGACACTTTCATGTCACTTTTGAGGCTGAGCATCATAATGATGGAAAAGCTACAGATCAAGTGGCCGGTGAGTGTACGTGTAAGTAATGAATCTGTTAACTTATTTATTTTTATTGTATTTTAAATAGGCCTATAGGCACATAAGTATTTTGTCCAAAAATACCAAAAACCTTTTCACAGCACTCCCTGTTCCAAATTACTTCCAGCGGGCCTGCACCAGGCTGAGTAATTTATTGTTTAAACTGTTTAAATTAGCTGACTAAGAAACCCCCTTAAACCAGACACTGTGATAAAGTCCTTTTTTTAATAAAAATAACTAACACCCAAATACTCATCCACTTTTAAATATAGTTGTTTGATTACCAATGACACAGTCTCACACAGGAGAAACAGACTGAATGCTGTTGGAAGAATGAACCTCTGTGTGCAGCTAAATATAAAGGATCCGTTCTGCTCAATGGTGAGCAATGAATGAAGCATCAAGTAATGAACCTTTAGGCAAAGCATTGGGTCGGAAAGCTTTATTGCATCATTGGGCTTCATTTGGTCATCACTAGGATCAGGTAGTCGAAACAACTAGTACGCTAGAATAAGTGAATGGTAAATGGCATGTACTTATATAGCGCCTTTATTCAAGTCAGGAATAAAGGAATTCAAGTCATTCACACACACACTCACACACTGATGGTGGCAAAGCTACATTGTAGCCACAGCTGCCCTGGGGCTCACTGACAGAAGTGGGGCTGCCGCACACTGGCCACCAGCCACTGCTGACCACCATCAGTAGACAATGCAGGTGAAGTGTCTTGCCCAAGGACACAACAACACTAAGGCCCCGGCCCACGAGATAAGTCAAAACGAACACTAAACGCTGATATTTTCCAAAAACGTTTGTCGTAAAGATGGGAGACGTAAAATAAATGTGATCACCACATGAATGCATGAAAAACGCTGCAAAATGTATGCCAGGCCTGTAAGTGGCGCTGTGGTGCCAAAGCAAAAAATAGGCGAACGAAAATGTTGGGCATGCGCAGTAATATTTATACATGGTTGCCCTAAGGGTCCATTTTCGTGGTTCAGTCAAATTCAGGTGCTGAACTATGTCGCCGAGTATTGCTCTGTTCTTCCCGGAGATATTCCAGAAGAAGAAGATTCTGTTGTAAGCCCCACAGCAGGGTGAGTAGCATTAGCAGCAACCATTCAACACAGTACTGCGCCATTGTTGTTGTGATACTGTGTCGCATGCGTGTTTAGAGGCGACGCTTCTGACGCATACGCAGTAAAAAAAAAAATGCTGTTAGAGCTTAAAGATGGAAACGCTGAAAACGGCGTTTCAAAATCTTCCCACCTGAAGGCTTAATAAAAAGATCGTTTACAGACCTTCAAACGCCGGCTTTGTGTGGATGAGGTGAGGCTGGTTTGGTGAAAAAAATTTGTGCGTTTAGGCCAGGGTTCAGCTTTGTGTGGACGGGGCCTGAAAGTCGGAGTCGGGCTTGAACCGTCAATCCTTTGATTTCAGGGCAAACTCCTACATCCAATCCGACACTGTCTCACCAATGGCTCGAAAAAATCTGGTACTGATGACTGGTCTGAAGGCTGGTTATTTAGTGACTAATACAGGTGGATCAGATGAGTAATGAGAAGTGGGTGGAGCTAAGGAAGTGTTTAAAATGAGAAATCAAACCAGATAGGAGCACTGAGATCATGACACCTAAGGCCATTTCTTAGTGGCGTCACGTGTAGGAGTTTGCCTGTCAATCGAAGGGTTGACGGTTCAAGCCCTGGCTCTGGGTTTTAGTGTCATTGTGTTGTTGGGCAACACACTCCTGCATTGTCTACCTCTGGTGGTCAGAGGGCCCGGTGGCACCAGTGTACGGTAGCCTCACCTTTGTCAGTGAGCCCCAGGGCAGCTGTGGCTACAGTGTAGTTTGCCACCATCAGTGTGTCTGTGAATGGGTGAATGACTCAATGTAGTGTAAAGCGCTTTGGTCAAGTCTCCTGACTTGAAAAAGCACTATATAGGTACAGGCCATTTACCATTTTCTTTGCAGAGCATATAGCTAGGCCAATACAGACAACAAAAGGACCCGATTTACAACAGCAAGGATACTAAGGAAGAAATGAGGATGTTGAAATAACCCAGTTCATGTCTAACCGGCAGCTCATTGAGGCCAGAAATCTGCTCCTTTGTTCCACAACAGCCAAACAACCCTCAGTGTTTCTTTGCAGTCCAAGGTTTTAGCTTTATTGAAGGCATTTTATATTAGCAGCAATAAAAAGCACCTCACACAAGCCCTCAGTGATACCAGATTAGATTAACAGGTTTCGTGATTCCAGATTACTCAAGCGAATCAGAACTGCTTCTGTTTTTGGCCTAACTTCATCTTCCTGCACTGACTTTGACTAAACACAAACATCCAAGTACTTGAACACACCCAGTGATTCTGCTTCTTTGGATCCTTTTTCAGCTGGTTTAGCAGCGTTTAGCAACATTTATACAAATCAAATCAGAGACACACCTGATATTTCAGATGTCTGATGCTTTAGTGGCAGGCATGAAAATCCAATAAGAGACCTTGAAAGCTGTTTGAAAGAAGCAATTTGTCACAAGGCGATTGGTGCATCATTCAGAGCAACTCTCAGATTGATGTTGGCTTTACTCTGCAGACAAACTGGGAGCAGATGTTGGATGGGAGAAGAAAAAAAACATGAAATCATGGAGCAAACTGTTTATTTCACAATCAGAATCAGAGAGCTGTTATGAAAAACGTTGTTGTTTAAAGTGGTATTTTCTTCCCTCAGTTTCTTTGTAAGATAGGAACTAAACATTAAAAAAGTTACCTATATTTGTGATTTTGTCTTAATTGATTTTTCAGATGGAGATTCCTTCTTTCTTGAATTCCCCTCTAGTAAATGCTTTCCAAATGGATATCTGAGAGAGCGCTCCAACGAGCGAGTGATCACACTTCTCAGCTTCTCCAGGAACGTTTTCAACAGGGATTTGGGAAGGATGCTCTGATCTGTTCTTGGATGTTGGACAATGAGGCTAATCTTTATCACTGGAGATTTTCTGAAAGGCAGAAAGAAAACTTCAATCAACCCAGGATAAAAAAAAGTTTATTTTTTCCGTGCAGGATGAAATGTACAGCTGTGTCTCGTGAGACCCTCTGCAGAGGGGATACCACTGGAGGCCTGGAGCTGCTTTTATGGACCTTGGTAAGGCTTTAAAGTGTGCATCTCACTTAGAGGACACCCAGAGATGCACACTGAATTCTTAGGAGGGTCTGTATCTCTAATCAGGAAAAGTGTCACATAAAAATGGGATGCTTTAAGCCAGTGTTTTGTCAGAACAGCATACCCAAACAGACCACCATATGTCAGATTTGCATTTATCTCTTTAGTTTTGTACAAACAATAGATTTCAAACTACCTCGACGGCCATTTTTTCTGTTAGTCATGTACAAAAAAAAAAAAATGATTTAAGGTCAGATCACCATACTTTCAAAAAAAAAACACCACAAAGAAGATAATTAAAATCCTATTATTTCGCTGAGGTAGTTTAAAGGGCATTTTTCGAACAAAACTAAAGTAATAAACTAAAGGGATAAATGGGTATTCACTATGGGTATGTTGGTCTGACAGAACACCGGCTGAAGGTATTCAAATCTTTGCAGATTCCTTTGTTTTAAGGTGTTTTTAAATCACCAGACTGTCTCTTAAATCAGACAAATTTGTCTGGCTTTTCAAATTATATTAAATAGCCTCCTAAACCTGTCTGTCTGTTCAACCATTGGCAGATTAAAAATGACAATAACTCTTTCTAATGCAATCCAATTTATTTGTACAAAACATTAAAAACAGCAAATGGTTGAACAAGATTCAAAAAGTCAAATTGTGAATAAAGGAAAGTGAAACACTACTAATGTTTTATGATGTAGTTGGCAGTAAAACAAATGCAGACATCATAACATGGAATTGAAAAGAACAAACTCATGCTGTTCATGAAGGGAGAAAAAGGAAGAGTCTTAAAAAGTGAAATAACAGAAAACGGAGAAACTGGAGACGTGACATGTTACAGAACTTAGAGGGTGCAACCGTAAAAGCCCAATCACCTATGAATTTTATTTGGAATCAGCCATGCATCTAAATAACACAGGAAGTAAGTGAAAACCGGTGAATACAATCAACTGCTAAAACCCAAACAGGTGATGACACCTATGTTAACAAAAACATGGTTAAAAAGGCAGCAGGGAGCAGAAGGTTTTATCTGATCATACGCTCCTTCTCGGTTGTGAGCAGCAGCAGGCTAGTCTGGCAACCCAGGCTGACTTGGGCACAATGATGCATAAATTTAACATGAGGAGTGGCGGCCTAGTGGTTAGGGCATAGAGCATGGAATCCACTGCTCTCCAGGTGCCCCACAATGGCAGCCCACTGCTCCCCAAGGGTTAAATGCTGAGAGCTAATTTCTCTAGTGTAAGATCAATAAAGTTAAATTATTATCAACATAAATATTTTGTTTCAGAATATATCTCAGACTAAGAGAAATTTCATTGTCATTTTGTACACAGGGTGCATACAAAGTGAAATTTCATTCAGTACAGCTCTCAGTGCATTTTTATTCCTTAAACTGCAGCAGTGATAATATAAGCACACTTTTCAGCTCGATGGGTTTTCCTCAAAATCCCTTTTTAATGTTATCTTAATATGGAAAATGGAGCCTAGGTGGAAGTTCAACTGAATAAACTGATTACTCGCCTTCATCCGCCTACGACACAGCCAATCAGCTTTGAACCACGCCTCCACGAAAGCCAATCAGCATCCAAAGTTCATCTTAAAAGGCCTCCGATCCACAACTCATCTGCTACCGACTGTGCAGGCAGTGGTTGCTCCGTCTGACTTCATTCCAATCACCGCATTTCAACCCCCCTCCAGCCCCTCCTCCACCATCGTAGCTAAAACTTCATCAGAGTTTCATTCCTCCCGGACTTTTACTGCATTCCACGTCTCATTTCAACCGGTCAAGCAGAAGACCGCCATGTTCTGCCTGGTGAGTTTTTCCTCCCCGCTGTCCAAACAGGACTTCCATCTTCCAGGTCCTGAGTGAAGCTCTAGTATCAGCTCACGCAGTCCACTGGATCTCCCCGTAAAGCTCAGCAGACCATATCGCTAACCAGGAGTCTACAGACTGACCAACTTCATCTATCTCCACTCCACCAGCAGTTTCAGGCCTGGGGGGAAACAGCCCTGTTCTTAATCTTTACTCATTCATACATATCAAAATTCAGCACTATGTTTCCTGCTGAGGTCTGAGCGCCAAAGACTAAGTAATTGTATCAATAAATTTCTTCTAATTGTCTTTTCTCTCCATATGAGTTTTTCAGATTTAAATATCTGATAGACCAAGTCTAAAGTCTGTGTGGCTGCACCTGCTTAATGAGGTAACAAAAAAACATTCTGACCATCAGCTGGTGGGGGGGTGCAACAGGGCGGCCGTTCAAGAATCTTCCTGAATCTATGGTCGCTCCCCCCTGAAATTGGAAACAAAGGCTAAAATTGTCAGAGTCTTGGTTTGTTAGTTCCTGTTTTTCTTGGTTTTCCATTTGTTGTCCTCTGCTGCCCGCTTGTGTCCTCTTTCCCTTGCTCTGTTTTCTGTTCTGCCCTCACCTGTTTTCAATTCCCTCGTTAGCCCCCTCTTTGTCTCTGTCCCTTTTAAAAAAGCCCTCCCTCCTCAGTTCCTGTTTGCTGGATCCTCGTCTAACATCTGCCTGTCTTCCTCGTCTCTCTCTGGCTCCTAGAATTTTGGTTTACCCCTGATGTCTCCTTGGTTCTGGTGCATTTGATATTTTCTGTTGGATTTTGATACCTGCCTTTGTTCCTGTGAACCTTAATAAAACCACTTAAATTCACCTCTGCCAACTGGTCCCTGCATTTGAGTCCTCCAAACAAACAGTTTCATGACAAAAACTGTTAAAAGGTTAAATGGTCTGTTCTAATGTAGCACTTTATAAGGTTATAAGGACTCCAAAGCATTTCTCACTACATTCAATCAGTCATTCAGAGTAGAAACTGCGTTGTGTAGCCACAGCTGCCCTGGGGCAGGCTGCCAAGAGCAAGGCTGACATGCAATCAGCACGGGTTACATCCGGTGGGTTGCAGGGCTCCCGCTCAAACCCGTGAGTAAATATTCTGGCCTCTAGACAAGCAGCTGAAGTGGACGGTCATGTGAAGGAAGTAAATTTAGTGATCTTTCCTACAAGGAAATGACAAAATTCTCCTGTTTTTAGACGAGGCTTTGAATCTGGCAGACTGGGGCATTTACGGATGATGTGTATTGTGGTGAAGAAAAACGCGACTTGAAGATGGGATGAAATCATTGCTGGAAAATATTTGACCTTTTTTAGGTAGGTATAGGTATAGGTATTTCAACTAACTTTCAACACGTCAAAGGACACTTAAAGCTTGACCTTTCACCTTTAAGTCTGTCTGACGGATTGAGGGACATCAGCCAGGGTGGACGTGGAAGCCACCATGCTACATGAGAAAACACAGGCATAAGCAAATCTGGACATGTGTAGTAAATGTTCATGTTATCATTTGAAACAGTGGCGATCTGGACCATGCACTGGATCCAAACAGGGAACAGAGATGTTAAACCAAACCGTATGTGATCAGAGAACACAGCAACATAGAAATGTAAACAGATCCACAGATGACCCCGATGATAAAACCAAGCCAACCGTCCACGTTCATGTGTTTAAAAGATTAAGAGCAAGAAAATTTTAAAATCTTTATACCAGGAAGGTTCAATGGGCCGGATTTATCAAGATCCACCATTTTAGCGTGTAGTAATTTGCCTCCATTTCGCCAAACTGGAATTTCCTAGCATAGGGGCTGAACCATGGTTTGCGGGTGATTTAACAAGAGTGATTAAGGCGTAAACTGGTGGCAGGTGCAAAACCGTTGGAGACGCCTTATTTAAATGATGGTTTTGGCGTTTTTGTGGTTTTGCGGCAAAGTAGTTTGTAGTTTGTACAAAGTAGTGCATTAAGAAATTTAAATCTTACAGTGACCCCCAACAAGAGAAAAAAAAATATATATATAGCATATATATATATATATATATATATATATATATATATATATATATATATATATATATATATATATATATATATATAGAGAGAGAGAGAGAGAGAGAGAGAGAGAGAGAGAAAACTTTGGCAACCTTTATTCCCTAGGGTGGTATGTGGCTGAATTTCTACTTCACTGCAATAATAAAAAAAAAAAAAAACTGGTGTTTTGTATTGGCCTGTAGAAAAATGCACATACCAAATGGCTCACAAGAAGTGACTGTGGATGAGATTACTGTGCGTACGCATCCCCGCAGCACAGGCAGGGGAGGTAGGGCGTCAGGGCGACATGGCATTTAGAACGCCGGACAGCACTTCTGAAAAACGAGATTGGGAGATCCACTGTTGCAAGGAGTTTTGTGATATCTGGTATTGCGTGGGTCCTCCTGGTGGCTGGCTCCAAATCCATTCGGAGTTCCCCAACAGCTCCAAAATGGCAATGCTGGATAAACGATATGTTTTGATGATCGCTTCCTCGTTCATTCCAAAAATATTCACACGGAGTGAAAAATGCGCGTTCTCTGCGTCTCCTTGCTTCATTTCGATGTCTCCTTCTTGTGCATAATAACCGCTGCCATGTGTGCTAATTACACATACAGACCATTTGCACCTTCTTTTTGAAACATGTTAAATATAGAGTCAGATACCGCTAGCAAAATTGCTTTCAGGTTTAATAAATCACTTTGCAAGTGCTAAATTAATATATTTACATGTTCTCCTCCCACAAGACGACTTTTGCGCGGTAAACGCCCCATATTGCATATTTATTGCAGAAAAAGTACTAAATGGATAAGAGGCGCTTATTTAGCACGTTTTAAAGACCAAATCCTTTTAGTAAGCACGCTGTTGATAGATCAGTTTTGTACATTTTTTAGCGTGCGCAGTGAAATAGCTCACGCTTTTTATACACGCGAAAACCTTTGATAGATCCGGCCCAATGACTTTAAACAAGGTGGTTCAAAACTTCAACAATTAAATGCAATTATTTTAAATGATCAATTGTGGTCAGAGAAGTCATCCAGCAGTCCTGATCATACTTAGGCAGTCAGTAGATCACTACACACAGGCCCAGATGCATGAAAGAACGTACAATTCTACCGACACTCAACCAGGTTTCAGCCATGGCGATCAATGTGGAGCATCAATATGGAGAAATTTATGTTGAGACAACTCAGCCTTAGACCAGGCTGCTCTGCAACCTTGATTTTGTTTCTGCATGGCAGCCATTTTGGTCCAGCCTCTTGTTCTTTGTGATGAATGATGAGCTCTGATCTTGACCGAGGCAGGTGAGGCCTGCAGCACCTTAGGTATGTTTTTCAGCTTTAAGGGCCTGAGCTTTAAAGATTCAGAATAAGGGGCCCTAAATCCCTCATTCAATTTTTTTTAAATGTGCAATAAATGGGTGTGAATAAATGCTTGCAAAGTTAAATATAACACATAAAATACCAAAAACAAATAGGAAAGTTTGTTTTTTCTTTTTATTGACATAAGTGCAAATTTTGCTCTAAACATCTGGATTATCTCCACCAGCTCCTCTCAAAAGCTCCTTGACCCCATATACCGTAAAACAGGGTGGGCGCTAAACAATTTCATAAAACCTCACCGTACTTAGCGCTGTATAGAGATAAATTCATCCCAATGTTATTCAATCAAACAAAAACTAATCTGAAACCAAAAACAACTTAGTGGTCAAATATTTCTCATTTGTGATCAACATTTTTAATGGAAAGTTTTATATTGAAAAAAAGTTTTTTTCTTTTAAAGAAATTTAATGAATTTTAATGAAAATCCAATTTTTCTAATGAGGAGAAACAGTTGTTTGCAAAACATTAACTTATTTAGTAATGATTGTCAAAACTTTGGTTTTGACGCTCCCTTTTGGTTGAACTCAAAGACTTCTGAGCGCTGATCATCATGGGTAGGGGATGCTTAAAGACGAATGATGTTAATGTGTCTCTATCGGTTAGCGCTGACTAAAGCTATTCCTTAAAAAAATAATACACTAAATTCAATTCTAAAAGTTTTTACCACAGTTTATTTTTCTTTAGTGGGATTAGGTTACAGTGGGTAGCACTGCTGCTTTGTAGCTAGAAGGTTGTGGGTTCAATTCCCTGCCTGGGGTCTTTCTGCATGGAGTTTGCATGTTCTTCTTCAGGTACTCTGGTTTCCTCCCACAGTCCAAAAACATGACTGTTACATTAATTGGCTTCTCTAAATTCTCCTGTGTCTCTGTGTTGCCCTCTGATGGACTGGCGACCTGTCCATCTCTCACCCGTAGACAGCTGGGTATAGGCATCAGCACCCCTCCCGATCCCATTTGGGATAAGTGTAACAGAAAATGGATGGATGAATAATATTGAGGCACTTTTATTTCCATAACTAGCTGTTGGACAAGTTCCAACAGACAATGTGTTTGTTAATCTGTGAGGGATCGCCTTCCTCAGTGAGTAGAAGCAATCAGCTGATTTTTCTTAGATAGAAAACTTCAAATCAATTTGACTGTGTGATCTGGTTGAATTGTAAAGTGCCTCAAGATGACATGATGAGAATTAGACTCTAGACTTTTGACTCTATTTGTCCCCAAGGGGAGATTCTTTTCCACATACACAGAGCTCGTTTACACAGAGACATAAAAAAGACACCACAGTAAACACCAACATCAGCAAAGTACAAGACGCGATACGAGACATGATACACTTAACGGGGCCTGTTGTTTAAAAAGGTGATGGCTGAAGGGATCAGGCTCCTGCCAAAACGGGCCCTTCTAGGCCTCAGTGCCCTGTACCTCCATCCAGAGGGCAGGGGTATGAGGTAATCCTGTACTGGGTGAGTGGGGTCCCGTTCTATGGAGAGTTGGTTTGCGTCCAATGTGAGGTTGGGTGTGGGGAGTCCAATGATTTTAGCAGCTGTGTGTGTGTGACCTTTGTGAGTTTGGTTTTGTTTTTAACAGTGAGAAGTTTAAAGAAACAAGTAGAGCAGTATAACAGGATGGGCTGAATAATTGATTTGTACAGAAGTAATAACAGATGTGGTGAAACATAGAGTCCTTTGAGTTTTCGGATTATGGAAAGGTTGGAAAGTATGGAAAATTGCTGCTATAAAATAAACTGAATTGAATTAATCTATACTGTGGCATACTAATGAAACTGTTCCATAATCTCACCATATGTCCAATATTGTCATGATGGTCTTAAAGGACTCAACCCACATGCAGAACACCAAACTGGAGACAGAGGAACAGCTACCAGCTGTAAACTGGTACCTACACCGCAGGGGCTTTAAGCTGCAACAAGGGTGACCCCAGTGCCTGATTACTCATTATAAATATTTCTGATGTCCATAACAACACACACGCATAAAAAAAATCACCAATCAACCACCAGCCTGCAATTCCAAAAAAATATCCGCCCGACCCGTGGCTTATTTTATTTATGTATTTTTCACCCGCAAAAGAGCATTTTAGAGGGTGTCCCGTAGGGGACCCGCGGGTACCAGACCCGTTGCAGGACTCTACCCCAGGAGATCTCGTGTGCCCTCTTGTGGAGAAAGTGGACAAAACCTCCAGATCCCAACAAATCTAACTCCCACCCTTTAATTTTTACCTTTTAACTTTTCTATGAAAACCTAGAATGGGTATGTTTATCTTGTAGAATAAAAGAAAAAAAAAGTTATTCTACTGCATTTTTGCACCATGTATATATTTCTAACTTCTATATCAATGCGTTTTGCATCATGTTTATTTCCCCACACTGTTTACATTTGATCACTGCTGCACTTTCTGAAATGAAAATGTTCATTTTACTGCTAAGTTGCTGCTCATTGACTGTCCTAAAGCTGTACAAAACGACATGTCATTTCGTATACACAGAGTGTATACGAAATGACAATAAAAGTTCTACATTCAACTTTGTGAACTTATGAAATTGTTGTTTGAGGGCACCAGAATGTTCTCATATTTATGGTTCTTTTGAAATGGTGCCTTTTTCCCAGGCACTGTTCATCTTTGGGTTAAATTCTCGTGTGGCTCCCTTAAAAGTTTTTTTTTTTGTGCCCATCCTGAGCTCTTACCGGTACTGTTGGCCTTTTAAAAGTCAGAGACATGAAGGATGTGTTTTAATATCCCCTTTGCTGATTGGACACTTTCCAATTTTCTCTAAATGTTTTATTGCCTATAAAAAGTTAATGGGATGAAATCCAAACAGAGGCAGTTTAACTGACTGAATGAGTTTTTCCATCCATATCAACATAGCTGACAACATAGATAACGATAGCTGATAGACTGAACATGCACATAACCATATTTTAAAGCTAATGAAGGATTTTGGCTCTGAATCTGAACAAAGCCCAGCAGCACTCTGACAGTATACCTGCTGGGAACACTGAGCTGTGGATATATCAAACCCTTGTCTTATAATTCTGTGCTCTGTTTGATTTCCAGCCACACTGGAGTAAATCTGTCATCTCGTTTTCAGGCTACAGTTTACAGCTGCAGCGCCGCTAAGCACCTCTAAGCTGTTTCACTTAGTGGCTGATTTATTTAGGAGCTCAGTTTCCTCCCATGTTTCTGTTGAAATGACTCTGTTCATTTAATAAACAGAGGTCACCCGCCTTGGCCCATTTAGAGGAAACGGGTCAGGAAATGAGCGATCTGTTCTAGTAAGTGTTTGGTTTAACTCTCTTCTGATAACCTCTCGGGGCTCCTGGGTCATTTATTTTCACTGCTGCTGTTTGTTTTATTTCTTTCTCTGCTGGTATTATGATGGTAGATGACCGACCTCTGGTTAGTTTTAGTTGTGTGAGACTAAATGTTTAAAGCCAGCATGTGGCAGCAGGGTTGGGATGTAAGAGGAGAAACGTGGGGAGGTGAGGGAGTTCGGGGGAAACCTCCAGATTCTTTAGGATTGTTTTAGTTGGAACCGGTTAAAGGAATGAAGATCAAGATGAAAAGCAGGTACTGAGAACTGACTATGTTGGCAATCAGATGTTCCTGTTCTCTCAGGGGAAAAATGTTTAATTTAATTTGTTCCTTAACCATTTCTATTTTTTCTGGGATTTTTTTTTTTTTTCTACATGGCACCTCCCTGCCAAAACTGCAGAGATGTTTTTCTGGATCACTGTTTGCCTTCTAATGTGAGTAATTGGAGGCTGTGACTGGATAATGAATGTTTGGTCTTTGGCACTTCAACACCCCAGAAATATCAGTAAATACTTAATATAATAAAGAAGGACAGAAAACTAATGAAAGTGAGAGGGAGCGGAATCAGGGAAACAGAATCACTTGGGAAATACTGAAACGCTCTCACCACTGGTTAGGGATTAAACTAGCCTGAAGACATGGGCTCAAAAATAAACTCCTCACTTGAACATGAACCTTGGAAATAAACATATAACTAATAAAACGGACAGACAGGACACTACCAGAAATCAAACGGGGAAAAACCGAAAGCAAACAAACATCAAACAATGATCTGGCCATGATAGCTGGAACTGAGCCCAATATAAGGGCAACCGGCAGGTGGATGAGATGAGTGACAATTTGAAGCTGGATAGAGTTAGGCAGTGAGTGAAATGAGCAATTAAGGCCAGCTATCAGAGCAGACCATGACCTACACAGTGTATGCGATTGTTTATTAGTTGCAGCTTGATTTAAGAAAAAATAAACCAGGCTTTAGGAGCTGAAGTACAAAGCTGATATTAACAACCCACAGACCCGCAGATAAAATTGTCATGAAAGGTGGTTGTGCACAAAATGGACTCATTTCAGATGACTTTTGCTGAAAAGAAGCTGTGGACATGCACCATTTTCTGCTGCACTATTAGGTCTTTATGTACTGGTCAATTGCTTAAAAATCCTAAATGATAAATTAGTGACTGTTAATGCAGGGGCATGAGTAGTTTGGCAATGCGCTGAGAAAATATCTGTTCTTGACTTTAGAAGTGATAAGAAACAGTTCATATTACTAAAATGCCTGAAAAGGGGTCCTGCTGCTGCTTATTTTAACAGTCTTATCAGCTGAAGTATGTCTGTTGAAGGCATCAGTCCTGAACGCCTGACGGGACAAAGTGTCATGTCATGCAGCTTCGTACTTCTGCATCACTTTAATGCTCTCTGGAAATTTTCCTGTTGAGAGACAGAAGTGCGGTTAATGAACCTCGACTGGGAAACACTGAGCCTTTTGTCATTATTACAGAACGTGGGAGTATAGAAGTGAAATTCACTGTCAGCTCATACAAACATGAAGGTCCTCCCACAGCAGCCCAGCATCCAGCACACCCAGAAAATAGATAAAGGTTATTTGATTTTGCTCATTTTGTAGACAGAGATACAGCTCATTCCTCACAGGTTATTTAATCGAAATGGTTTCCAGAAAGATGCGTTTTAAATCCTGTGTTGGATTTAAAAGGGTTAAATGCAAATTATTCATATTAGGGATATCCTTTGAGTCAATCAACTGTTTTTTCTTAGAGAACTTTGAATCAATTTGACCATATGATCTGGTGAGTGAGGATGGCACTTTAAATAATTTAACAATGAGACTGCTGTATGGACCTCATAAAGTTAATAAAAACAGTGTGAAATAGTTAAGCTTATATCCGAATGAATTTATATTAAGCCCTGCCTATCTTTTCACTCATTTATTAGCCTAATGCTAAATGAAATAATTGTTTAGGTCCATATTCAGCTCTTGCTGCATATCAACGTTCCCTCTGTGCTGCTCTTCTGTGAACCTTCCCCCATGTAACTCAAGAGGATCGGATCCATGTCTGAATGTGTCATGTGACCTAGATCACCGCTTTAGAGCAGTCGGAGCTCCCAGCGCTAACAAAGCTAAGCTAACTTTAAAAATGCATTATATTCTGTAAACTTTTAATCAATTTGACTGTATGAACTGTAAAGTGCCTTGAGATGACGTGTTGTGAATTAGCACTATATACATAAACTGAATTGAATTGAATAATCAACTGTTCAATGATATATTTAATTATGATCAATTTAACTTAATAGCACAGTCTTCTCTTTCAGGGCCTATGTCATGCTAAATTATCTCTGCTTGGCTGCTTGCCACCTTCTTCTCCTTTCCTCACTGTTATTTGCAGTTAGCAGATGCACCTGTCTGTCTTCTAATTACCATCATTCCTCCCAGCTGCCTATAAATACCTGCGTCTCTCAGTCAGTTTCTGTCAGATTGTCTCTCTGGCTTCAGGAGGTTTGCTCCAGTCATTGTGTACACCACCTGTCTTTTGTGTTTCTGTACTCACCTTGCCTTCACTGGAATCTCGTTGGCTTCTGACTCCCTTCACGCCCCGCACTGTTTCAGTCTGTCACCAGTCAGTATAACCTGCCACCAGCCTGTTCAGTTATCATCCACCTTCTCAGGCTGGTTCAGCAATCAGCTACTTTCTTAAATCTCATACCGGCCTGTTTGCCCAAGGCTGCACGCATGGCTGTCATTTTGACAAACTCTTAATAAACCTATTAAGTGCAAACACAATATATTATATAATAATATTGTAGGAATATTGGGTTCTCTGAAACCCATGTAACACAAAATCAACCTTTTAAAGCCTCTAACTATGCTTCAATTATAATACGCAAAATCAGGCACAGAGTTCTGTGTTGCTTGAGTTCTGCTGTCGGAGCACAGGACCCTCATTGACCTGTCAAAACAAGCTGTTGGAGAATATCTACGTAAATAAGAAGGCTCTCTCCAGGAGGCAGCTACCTTAAATTTGCTGTGCCCACACTGTAAACTAATGCCCACTTTCTACTATCATGGTGGGCTGATGTGAAACAGATTGAAATTTTCTGCTCAAAGTTAAAACAAAGAGGATCTTTCAGCAGCTAATCTGCACAGGACAGCAGTTTTTCCGGCCATCCGATATCTGGGCTTTGTTCAGCCTTTAGATGTGGTGTTAGAGGTGCTGTTGTCAGTGATGGCAATGTAAAAAGTAAACTGAATTGAACATGCTGATGTGATGTCACTAAATGGGAGGCGCTCAGACAGGGTGAAAGCAACTTTTTTCTTTGGGGTTGGAAGAACACATTTATATTTCATAAATTAATACTAATGTAGTTCTAAAGGCATTATTCCATCAACCATTTGTTGACATCAGTTTAAGAAGAGTTTTTTTTTCATTTTATCTATTTATTTATAGTTTTATTCTGATTTTTTACTTGATTACAGTTTTACTGTATTTCTTCTTGCTTAGTCTGGCATTGGTATTTCTGCTTTTATCGGTTTTTATTTCTGTATAGCACTTTGTTAAACAGTGTTGTTTTTAAAGCTCCTAATAAACAAAGCTGTACACTCACCGGCCACTTTTTATTAGGTAACACCCGTCCAAACTGCTCTCGTTAACACTTAATTTCTAAGCAGCCAATCACATGGCGGCAACTCAAGTGCATTTAGGCATGTAGACATGGTCAAGACACAATCTCCTGCAGTTCAAAGCGAGCATCAGTATGGGGAAGAAAAGCGGGTGATTTGAGTGACTTTTGAACGTGGCATGATTGTTGGTGCCAGAAAGGGCTGGTCTGAGTATTTCGGAGAAACCGTGCTGATCTACTGGGATTTTCCACAGCACAACCATCTCTCGTAGGGTTTACAGAGAATGGTCCAAAAAAGAAAAACATCCAGTGAGCGGCAGTTCTGTGGGCGAAATGCCTTGTTGATGCCAGAGGTCAGAGAAGAATGGCCAGACTGGTTCCAGCTGATAGAAGGGCAACAGTGACTCAAATAACCACCGTCACAAAACCAAGGTGGGCAGAAGAGCATCTCTGAACGCACAGCACGTACGTCGAACTTTGAGGCAGATGGGCACACAGCAGCAGAAGACCACACCGATGCCACCTCCTTTCAGCTAAGAACAGGAAACTGAGGCTACAATTTGCACAAGCTCATGGAAATTGGACAATAGAAGATTGGAAAAACGTTGCCTGGTCTGATGAGTCTCCGATTTCTGCTGCGACATTTCTGGATGGTAGGGTCAGAATTTGGCGTCTACAACATGAAAGCATGGATCCATCCTGCCTTGTATCAACGGGTTCAGGCTGGTGGTGGTGGTGTCATGGTGTGGGGAATATTTTCTTGGCACTCTTTGGGCCCCTTGGTACCAATTGAGCATCGTTTACAAGCGCCACAGCCTACCTGAGTATTGTTGCTGACCATGTCCATCCCTTTATGACCACAATGTACCCAACTTCTGATGGCTACTTTCAGCAGGATAATGCGCCATGTCATAAAAGCTGGAATCATCTCAGACTGGTTTCTTGAACATGACAATGACAGCGGCAACTGTGTGATGTCATCATGTCAATATGGACCAAACTCCCTGAGGAATGCTTCCAGCACCTTGTTGAATCTATTCCACGAAGAATTGGAGAGCAGTTCTGAAGGCAAAAGGGGGTCCAACCCGTTACTAGCATGGGGTACCTAATAAAGTGGCCGGTGAGTGTATTGTTTACTGTTTTCTGTTTTTTTAATGTCATATTAATGGGGTGCCACTTCCAAAGATTTGCCCCAATATTTATTCTCAGACTGCAATTTGGTTTTTCACACTAGACGACTGTTTATGCTCTAACTCCAGTGTAAAGTTTGTGATGGGGTTTGAGGTGCACTCTTGGCTAGTTTTTCTAAGAAAGAGATTCCTGTGTCAGTGGAGACTCAGTAAAGTAGCCAGGTGAGCAAAAGCAACTGGCTAATGGAGCCATGCAGGCAACTGGTAAATAAATAAAAACACGTTGAGCAGTTAGCGCATGTATAGAAAAGAAAACAAAATACTTATCATTTTAAAAACTTTTGCAATCTCATTGTATCTGTCACAGAATATAATGACAATAAAGGCTTTTTGACTTTTGACTTTTTGACTTTGACAATGCATCTTTAAATAAATAAATAAATAAATGATTGATTTCCTTATTTCATGTTGCATGCATTTATTTCATAGTATATGTCCCCTTTAACCCTCCATATTTCTCAGTAAACTAGCTTTTCTCAAGAGTAGATGGCTGCCAGTGGTTAAATGCCTGAGTGTTAACCCAAGTGATAACACTAGCCCTGGTGATCCTCTTGTGAAAACTGTCCTTGTGAGATTTATCTCTTTTCTCTTCCCTCCAAAGGTTACTGCCTGGGTAATGAAGCCCAGAACTTACTAATCATACTATATTACACCATAAGCCACCTCCTGCTAAGTTACAGCCTGTTGCATGGCTTTTACCCTTGAGCCTTGCTCAATTCCCTGGACTTCAAACTCTATATCCTCTCTATATCATCTCCCTCCTCTCCACAAAGTGTTAACTTCCTTTGCAAGGTAGTTCTATCCAGCCATCCATGCGATTCAATTCAGTTTTCTTTAAGCTGCCAACAAGGCACTTTACAGAAACAATATATTTAGGTCTTCCAGTCAGATAAAATGTTCAAAGTTTCTTACTAAGGAAAAACAGGTAATTGCATCCAGCCATTAACTTGCCAGAAACGTTCATGTGGAAGGAGGATGTGGCAATGGTATTCACCTAGGTTTTGATCTCACTTATGGGAGAATAGAGGCAGAATAATGAAAAGTGGTCCCTACGTCTTCCAGCAGTCTAAACTTATAGCAGCATAATTATAGAGTGTAGCTCAGGACAAAATGAGTAAAAAAAAAAAAGGTAGAGCCAAGGAGAAATGTCTATCCACACTGAATCTTCGGGCCGTTCACTCTTTCTCCTCCATCTTCTTTATTCACAAGCTGTTTTCTTCTTTTCATTTAACTGAAAAGTTAAATGTCGCTGCTTGAAAACATCTACTGATCTATAACAGACTCTACTTAAATGGGATATAAAATTATAAATTCTAGTGCATTTATTTTGAATAAATAAGGGAAAAGGAGTGGTGAAGCTGAAAGAAACATGAAGCAGATGTTCATGACCAACCAGTATTTGGAAAGTAGTCCCGCTATAGAGCTTCGGTTCTGCTCACACTGGAAAAAACGATCTTGAAATAAGTAAAAATTTCTCAAATTAAGTTAATTTACCCTTAATTTGAGTAGGTAAATCAGATGATGTTCCAATTGAATAAGTATTTTTACTCTTAGAATAAGGTATTTAGATAAAATGCACTTGAAATAAGACAATGTAATTGTGTTTTCTTATTTTAAATGTAAATTTTTCTTGTTCCATTGGCAAAATATGTCTTTTACCTTCTAAATTCAAGAACAAATGCAATTATTTTAAGAAAAAATGACTTATCTAGATTTAGATTTTTTCCAGTGTAAAGTTTTCCCTCCCAGTGGGAACTTCCCAGAAATGCTCCAAACGAAGGAGTTCAGTAGTCCCCTAAAATGAAATGAACAATGTTTTTTTTTTTTTTACTTTTTACAGCACTAGCGGCTAATTTCTTTCAACAGTAGGCTGTCAGGAAAGGGGGTATGAGAGAGAGGGAGAGAAAACCAGCAAAGGACCACAGATCAGATTTGAACCTGGGTTGGCCACATAAATGATTAAGGCCTCCGTTCATGGGTCATTTGCACCAACCACTGAGCCAACTGTACGCCCGAAATGAACAAACTTGTTTTATAGTCGTCCACATAAAGGGACATCTTCCCTTGAATAATGGAGCTTCCTTTTTTGACTGTTAAAACACTGTGAACCAGGAGGGGCCAGAGGACTTCCGCTTGATACCATAGAAACGATTTCTGAAAATGACAATTCAGGAAGAATCAAAGTAAATTTAGTTTCAGAACTAAAAGGGAAAAGTCCTCTCTGTTTCCTTATTGAATTCAGATATATAATTATGCGTGCTTGAATGAACCCTACATGCTATCTGAACATCTGTTTCTTATCTGCTGAAGTTTAGGATTTAGTTTCAAATCAAAATATTTCAAAGAACATCCAAAGTGAAGACATATCCAGAATTTTTTCCAGGTATTGTTTTCCATAAGAATGAATGTTTATGTGTTCCACAAATTTAAAAGCTTCTTCTTTTCTACTTTTTTTGATTGCATCAAGTTGTTCCAAGAATCCACAATATGGTGTTTGCCAAACCACAAAACGTGGTTCATTTCCATTATTCAGATATTTGAAGGAAAACTTATGGGCTGTTATTGTTTCTATGCCCTTTGTCATTACAGAGTCTGTCTTTATTTAACGTACTCTCATTGAAATTCCAGGCTTTGGTGGATGGGGACATCATAAAAATAGTCTGATCTTTATCACAAACATGTCTTTAAACTGTAAGAGATGCTTAAGCAACATCATCCATGCTTTCTGGGGCTATATCTATAGATATCTATAATCCCACTCCATAGAATAATTTACCTATTAATGCAGCAGCTGAATCTGACATTGAGAAATCAGGAAAACAACAACAGCAACAACCTGTTTGAATTTTTATTTAGGAAATAATTCCTTTAATTGTTAGTTTTTTCAATCCAAGTCCTATTTTTGTAACTTCTCCGGATCTGGGGCTTGTTTTGGGTTTTCTTAAACATTGAATAGTTGTTGACATTTTAGTTTATTTGTGGATTGGGTTTTGAATTTATTCTTGTGATCATTTTTTTGTAGATTTAATTTAGTTTATTGCCATAGAATCAATTACAACACATTTAATTTTAAGGTACTTTACAAAGACAATCCGGTGGGATCATGCTACTTGATTGCATCCAGTCAGTGGCAGTTCTAGACCAAACTTACCAGGGGAAAAAAGCATGAAACAAAAAACAGGGCATAAGTTCATATTCTAATATATTCAGTGAGCTGCAGAACCAAAGAGCTGATTGTGACTCTGGAAACCCTAGATATATGAGATTATAACCTAGATTTATCAGCCCGGATTTCCTCAGTTTTGGGAGATCGGTGATCAGCTGCTTGAAACTTGGTATTATTTTGTTATGTTGTTTTTTCTTTTTGATTTAAATAAGATTAAAGCAATAAAGGTGTGTTTTATCCTAGAAAAACTTTTTAAATGAAAATTTACATGGAATTGGCATGTCAGGCTTTTTAAAGATCTGTTATCGGCCAGAAAACTGTAACCAGTGCAGCCCTGAAATGGTGATTCTGCTTCAATATGACTGAAGCTAAAAGTGCAAAATCCTCATTCTTTAAAACATTATCATGAAAATAATAACTTTATTAAGTAAGAGTGCAAGCTACAAGAACAGGTAGTGTCATGATGGGTTCACTAGTGAGACCCAGTTATGCAGAACACCACGGAGACGGAGACAGAAGTAAAAAGGTTTAACAATGTTTATTGTCACAAGCACAGAGTTAACCACTGGTTCTGGTTCAGGCCTGGGGAACTGGTTCACTGGAGTCTGCGTGGGAGACAGTTCAGTTAGCGTTGCCGCTCAGAGGAGTTAGATTCAGACAGTTTCAGATTTGTACCTTGAGGGTTCTTGGTTAAAGCCTTGAGAGGGGAACTGTTGGGTCCGGAAATAGTTTGTTCAGCAGAGTCCGTTAGCTGCTTCAGCGTCTTACTTCTTGAGAGTGAGCTGACCTTGGCTTTGAGTTTCCAGCTCTTGGTCCAGAGCTGCATGGAAATTCAGAGAGAGACTTCAGGTTTGGCTCAGAGGGCAGGCTCGGCAGGTTAAGCTCTTCCTGAGCTTCTCACAGGAGGAGAAAAACAGGTTTCCTGGAAAACAGAGACAAGGTTAGAATCAGTCTGGATTCAAAAGTCAACATAAAGGTTCTCAGTGATAGTAGGCTTAGGTGCTAACCAACTGGATCAACACTGCGGCGTTGAGGCAAGGTCTGAAGACAGTTAAGTAGTGGATCCTCTGATGATGGAATGAGCCTCAGCTGTGCAGGAGGCTCCATGCTCAGAAGGGATCCACAGCGGACTCTACTGGAGAGAAGGTGGGTACTTCTCCAGCTCCCAACAGGCAGAAGAGAGCTGTAGTTCCACGTTTTGGATACATGTGGCAGTATCATTTAAAAACTCTAATGCAGAATCGGAGAATAGAGATAGAATGAAGGAGAATGATAAAAAAAAAAGTGGTCCCTATGTCCTCCAGCAGTCTAAGCCTATAGCAGCATAACTATAGAGATAGCTCAGGATAACCTGAGCCACTCTAACTAAGAAGCTTTATCAAAAGGGAAAGTTTTAAGCCCTACCGTTAAAAGCAGACAGGGCCTCATGGACTAAACTTTTAGAAATTCTAGGAACCACTAGTAAACCTGCAGATTGAGAGCGAAGTGAAATCAGGTGTTTTCTGTAACCTTCAGGAAATGTTCAGACTTCTGCACCGTTCATCTGCAAGGTACTTTCATTTGTCTGAGACAGTTTTTAGAATAGATTTTTTTTAAATAAAAAAATTTAAATCAATAATTTTCTAAATTATCATTTAATTAAATTGTATTTATTATTGCATTTTTCAGTTTTGTGTCATTGTGAATTGATCATTTTCTTTAATGGGAGGGTGGTTTCTTTAAAATCAATCTGGGTTAATGATTGGCTGATTACTCAGGAAACTTGGATGGTTGTAAAATTGCCGGTAAAATCATTTCATTTTTATATGTCTAAAAGACATTTAAAAAAAAAGAAAAAAAATAGCAGTTAATAAACATATTAAGATCCATGCTGGAAAGAAAAGGCCATATTTTTAATAACTGGCTGCACCACACTTGACTATTCCCCCCTCCCAATGGGAGTCATAATATTATGCCAAACTTTTTGTGTTATATGCTGTAAGTTGTTGCTTCTAACCCCTGCTTGTAGTTCAGTTAACTCCACGGATAAAAGTGAAAGCAATGAGAGAGCCTTACAAGACCAACTGCCCACATGTGACTAATGATTGTGCAAGAAGGACTTATAATTACCCTGATATCAACCCCCTCCCGATTTGGCAGTTACAAAGTCTTCCTCTTAAGCATAGACTTCTTCCCCAGTCATTTTTATTCAGACAAGTTTTTTCATTTTAAAGAATGCTGTTCTGTTGATGTTAGGAGTCAACATTTGCATGGGATAAGTTATCCTGGAATGTGGGAGGGATAATCCTTTTTATGAAATTTATCCTACCCAGCTGTGGCAGTGGGGGGTCAAACTACCTATTCAAATTCCTCCTGACTTATGTTAAACCTGTTTTAAAATTTAATTTGTACGGCTCAAAAGTATTTACTGACACTAATGGCTAAGTATGTCCAAGCATGTTTGACCACCTAAAAGGAAAGTCATGACAGGTCCCTCCCTCCCTCTGAATTCCCAGCAGCAGGGCCTCAGACTTTTAAAATCCATCGTATACCCTGAGATTCTACCATATTGTCTAATAATAGAAGTTGCTACTGCAATAGATAGATGTAAAAAAAACCATCAGCAGTATAACGTTAGATTTGTGTTCAACATTTTTCCAGACTTCTATAATTGTGCTGCTTAAGGAGGAGAAGCTCTGCTGGCTTGATTCTGATATTGTTTCAAGAAGAACTTTAGATCCTTCCTTCGTCTATGGATCCATTTCTTTTTTCTCTGATTTTTTTTTAATTTTCACAGATTTTTATTTCTTTTTTGGACCATAGCAACCATAGCAATTGGATTTTTTTTTTTTTACACCCGGGAGCAGCTCATCAACATCTCTAAAGAAGAAATGGTACTTTAAATACCTCTGCAAGTAACTGCTGAGTTGAAAATAAGGTACTGCACTGGAAAAATGATCTCGAAAATAAATTAATAAATGAAGTGTATTTACCCTTAATATGAGGTAGGTAAATGAGATAGTTTGCCAATGGGATGAGTATTTCATTCTTAGAATCAGATAATTAAATAATATGCACTTGAAACAAGAAAATAAAATTGTTTTTTTTTCTAATTTTAAATGTAAATTGTCTAGCTCCATTGGCAAAATGTCTCACTTTCCTCCTCAATTCAAGAAAAAAAAAGCACTTATTTTAACCCCTAGAACCCTACGGACCCACCGGCGGGTCCAGCTGCTACGTGACCTCGTAATTTTAACAAACCCCCAGTATTGATGTAAAACACATTTGGCACAGTTTGGTGACATTTTTGGATAAATGTGCCAAATGGCCCCTCCGCCCTAAGAAATTTCTCACTAATACCATTCTAAAATAAATATGATTCATCTGATTGAGTCCAAATTTGGTATATTTTTACACAACATTTTAGATTTAAAAGTCTGTACTAGTTTTTTGTGCTAGTAAATAATATTTTGGTAGTGTTTTTACAATTTTTATTTCAAAGAAAATTTTGGCGAGGTTAAAAAATGCAAAATATTTTTGTATTTTGTCCCTAATATTTCAGGCAGGGTCAAAGCTTACAATGGTGCTGACACCAGAAAACCATTCTATGACATCTTACCTTTACAGAGGTACCAAAAGTTTCTTCTTAAATCTAATAGCTGTGAGGCTATAAGTGATTTACTTTTGTGTGTTTTTGTCAAGCAGAGCCTTGTCCTTGATGTACTTATGGATTTTGGATGTTTCATCTTGGATAGTTGCTTTCACGCTCACTCGTTCCTCCTTCCTTACGGCTTATAGACTACATATATGTTTTTTTTTTCCTGTGTGCATTGAGTGTATAAATGAGAAGGAGAAATGTTACACTGGAGCCGCACAGGCGGGGGATTAATGGTAAACCGCCAGGTTGAAAAAAACCCTCAAAAAATAAGGCTGTACTGTTTCTGTGAACTGGAAAATGTATGATATAGAGGAGAGAGTTTTTTGAGACTGAAACAGAAATTATACAAAGTTTCATTTGAGTAGAAAGGATATTGAAGTATTTCTATATATTCAGGGCTGCATTTGAGGACCTTCACCATTTTAAAAGCAGAGTAGATTTCAGGATGAGCTCAGAAATCAGGATGATTTCACTCAGGCCCGTGGCATTAGCTTGCAGCTTTAGGGGAGCCCAAATATTATTGAATTAAAAAGCCCAACCAACCAGATAAATCACGTTGCTGCATTTTATCTGCTCACAAGTCCTCTTCCCTCCAGAGAGGAATGAGATTAATATGCAGTACAGTGAATAAGCGTCGGGTAGACGTCATTTAGCATCTTCCAGCTGCTCCTGCCTGACCTCAGGTTCACCATTTCGCCTTACCCCTGTTGTCCAGGTGATTCATCCCCCTGTTTTGGGCACTCTGACCAAAACAAACATGTCGGAGAAAGGTGCAAGTCTACTCAGAGAAAATAGAAATTGAACTTTATTGATCTCACAATGAAGAACTCTATATTTAGCCCATCCCCTCGGGGAGCAGTGTGGGGTTAAGGATCCTCCTCAGAGAGCCAAAATGCCAGGTGTGGGGATCGAACTGGGTACTTGCAACCTTCTCAGAGTACAAGCGCTCTGCTCTAACCACTAGGCCAACACTTCCCTGCTAAGTTGAGTCCTAAAACACCATATATCAAAATCTATTTTGGTTGAGGTTTTTTCTTTTTTAAAGAGTCAGTTTTGCTGATGGCTGGTGGCCTATGGCAAAGACATAAAGGTCTGAAGAAACTGGGTAAGAGCACACACCTGATGTGATTCCTTCACAACATGGGCATAAAAATAAATGCATCAACTGTTGATTTAAATCAGTTGTTTTCATAATAACCAGGCGGTTGCCAGTCATGGCCGTTGGAAATCTAGTTTACATTGATGATTTTATAAAATGTATTTTCTGTGTAGGATTTTAGATATGCCTAACTTGCTGCAGTCCAATTCGAATGTAATGGCATTCTCTGTAGTCACTAGTTCTTAGCTTTGAGCTGCCGTAGCGAAACAGATGTCTACCTCCTCCTGTACATTTTAACTCACCAAACTAATTCTTGACCCAGACCAAACTTTAAATAGGTGACTCCATTTTAGCCAATCAAGCACTGTGTCCAGGGAAAAATGTAAAGACTTAACATTTTGATTTCTGCCAACATTGCAAAACATATTTAAAAGATCAAAAGTCAGATGAGTGTGTGGCGATCTCGGCACTGGTGCTGGCTTAATCTCCAACTCCTCACACACCCGCTCACTCCACCCTGCCTGCAATTATCTCTAATTGGTCCCACCTCTATATATAGCTCATTTGGATCTGTTCCCAGTGCCAGATCGTCTCAAACCATCTTTTGAGTACCTTCCAGCTTTTCTACTTTTTGCCTGCCTACCTGTTACCTGACCTGTTTTTGCCTTTTTTCTCTCCGAGCCTGCCAAACCCCTTATCTGATTCTGACTGCCTGCTCTGAATCCAAACCAGTAAACGGACCCTCGAACGGACCTGGACCTCTCTTCTGGATTGCCCCTCTGTACCTTCGCTTGGACCCCGTCTCTGAATCCACAACCAAACTGCCTCTGGAGCTCATCGGCCTAAGCCCTCAGCTAACCATCCGCCGCTCAACGGCCACCGTTTCCACAAGCCCCTTCATCGATCGGACTCCTGCCCCGGACCCTAAGCGGTGCTAATCGCCCACCCTGCGACCCAGTAACAGGTTAGTGATCCAGCCTCAGTTCCTCTCTAGTTCTCTTATTGCTGATCACTAACCTGTTGTCTCCGCCACAGGGGATTTCCTGACTGAGAGCCGCCTGTACGCCCCCTGCGCCTTCCATTATAAATAAAACTGTTGCATTCTACTTACCGTTCTGAGCTGTTTCCTGGGTCCAAAATCCTGTACGTTACAGAGTGACTATTTTTCACAAATACTCTCTGTTCCGGCTTCACTGCATAGAGCTGGCTGCAAAATCTCTAGCCTCTCAGCCAGAACAATGATAAAGTTCTACTATCTACCCCGATCCATCCACAATCCTGAGTGATGATAAAGCACTGACATATGTTCAGCCTTTTAGTTTTAGAAATCAGGCCCGAACCCATCTGGACCTGGAAGGACTTGGTCCTTGATCCCATCTTTTAAAGATTTGACAGTTTGTGAGATAGAATGATTCCACTAGAAGAATTCGCTCATCGAGCCCCTAAGTTTCCTCAACCCAAACAGGACAAGTCAGGCACCAGACAGAAAAATGTGGTAAATAAATAATGACCCACTAACCTGCACCAACTTGATTGGAAACTGATGAGGAGATTTTCGTGAATGTAAAGATATATTTATACACACAGACACAGAGTTTTGGCCTGTGACTTTCAGAAAGCACTACGAAATGGAAATGTTAGTCCGTTTTTCCTACAATAATTTGCATTGAGCAGGTGAAGATAATTTACATTTAAAATAATAAAATAAAAATAAAAGTAACCTTTATTTCACTTCCAGCAGATATTTTTTCATTATTAAGTGAGGAAAACCAATTAACGCAGTCAGATAAACACATATCAAATGAACATTTTGCCAAATAAAACAACAAAATCACCATCATAGCCAGAGGTACTTTACACACGGCTATGCTGGGATAGGGCTGCTGCGTTTAGGATTAGCCCTGGCTGCCCTTACCCTCGGAGGTCTGCTGGTTGCTGAGGTCCTCTCCACTTCGACATTTTTTTTTAAATTACGCATTTAAACGTCTAATGGGCCATATAGTAATGCTTAAAATCATAATGTTCTCTCCTCAAATTATCTTAAAACATTTCACGAATACACAAGCACATGAGAACGCACAAGTACACATATTGAGAAACGGCCCCAGTTTTTGTGAATCATCCTCCGTCAGATTATTGTGGTCACTTATCTGTGTTTTCCTCCTGCAGAGGTTCCTGCCGCAGACTTTTTAAATAAACGCTTGTGAGAAATCTCACTCTCTGTCTGCCTTGAATACTGGTTCCTCTGTTCTGAGCCTTGACAAGCTCATCTTTTTTTCTTCCTTAAATTAAGAGTATAAACACAAATGTTTAAGAAATCTTTACTAATTTTTTTGACCAGTTTTTGCCATGAGGGCGTGCACCCACACGATCAACTTCTTTTGAGTTGTTGCTATGGCAGGAGCCAAGCCTGGTGGCAGTGTTCAGTTTGAGTGACATTTGCATCACAGATCCAATGTATTTAGTGTGAATCTTGTCATTGATTGACCTTGAAATGAAAAAAAAAAAACAGTATTTTAGGTACGACATGTAAAACTAATTTGTGGCTATTGTAAATTTGAAATTCTGGCTGTTAGAGGTTGAAACTCAGTACAAAACTGTTTGCTATGCCCGTGTCTCTGACAGACATGATGGAGGATAATTTCCTGACCCACATGCACAGAGAAAAGGTTCAATTATTCTATTTTTGTTGATGTTCTGTTTGGGTTAGGCTCCAGTATTCAGGCTTGGGTTCACCTGAGGCTCTCTGATGAGAGGAAGAGAGTTACGTTTGCTCTTGATATCAGGATCAAGAGCAGAGGTTGAGAGCCAGGGCACAAGCTCAGATCCAAGGGAGAGCCGATGTTCTGTCAGATCAGCATACCCCATCAGAACAGCATACCTATAGTCAATACGCATGCGCAAGACATGCGTATTGACTTTAAACTACCTCGAGGGGCGTGTATTCCTTTAGTTATGTATTGATTGTCTCTGTAAAGCGTTAGGGTTACGCCTCCTTGAGATAGCGAGTGATGTGGATTGAAGCTACAGAAATAAACTGAATATAACAGTCCTCTGCTGAATCAGAAAACTCCTCTATAAAATGCGTGCTCTATAAAATTTTCAAAGACCAGATGCTAACATTCCCAAATGCAGGGAATGGGAAATATTCCTTGGCTGCATGTTAATAAGGATAATAATGGTGTTCTTTTTTTCGTCTCCAAATACTTAAGACAGGGAGATTTGTCAAGCCAAGAGTTTGGACCCAGCTGATTAAAAGCTGGACAGGAGGAGAGATGTTTTGATGTCCTCCATTTGGTGGAATGAAACATTGTTCTGCTGAACTCCAAGAACTCCTAATACTGATACTAATGTCATTTATAGTGTGAGTTTCATTTACAGTAAATATTATTCTTTTCATTCATGGTTATTCTTTCAGTTTATATGTTTGAATTCATAAACAAATGTTTAAATAACAGATTTTGCATAAGAAAGATTTTTGTTCAGTGCATTTCAGACTAACAGCACTTTCATAATACAAGGCTAGTATTGATTGAGTTGGCATTGTTTAAAAATGATTTTTTATCTTTTATCCTTAATTTCAAATCTTTCTTTAACGGCACTTTAGTTCCAAAAGTAGCCTTTGTTTGCAATAACAGAGGTCAAACGTTTCCTGTAGTTTTTCACCAGGTTTGCACACACTGCAGGAGGGATTTTGGCCCACTCCTCCACTTAGATCTTCTCTAGATCAGTCAGGTTTCTCGGCTGTTGCTGAGAAACACAGAGTTTGAGCTCACTCCGAAGATTCTCTATTTGGTTTAGGTCTGGAGACTGGCTAGGCCACGCCAGAACCTTGAAATGCTTCTTCCAGAGACACTCCTTGGTTAACCTGGCTGTTTTCTTCAGTTCATTGTCATGTTAGGAGACCCAGCCTCGACCCATCTTCAACGCTCTAACTGAGGGAAGGAGGTTGTTCACCAAAATCTTGCGATACATGGCCCCGGTCATCCTCTCCTTAATAAAGTACAGTCCCATGTGCAGAAAATCAGACCCAAAGCATGATGCTACACCCCCAAGGCCTCACAGTAGTGATAGTGTTTTTGGGATGGTACATACCATTATCCTTCCTCCAAGCATGGTTTGGAATTATTAGAGGTTAATTGCAAGGAGGGTGGAGACTGAACCAGAGTGAAGCAGAATCAGCTCCAGTGCCAGGATCATTACTGGTTCGATCCCCACAGTCTCCAGTCTGGGTCCGTGAGAAAACCCTTAATCCCTGATTGGTCACCAGGTATCACACAGTAGCAGTCCACTTTCCCCAAGGAGAATGGTTTAAGATACGGAAGTAAATTTATCCATTGTGAGATCAATGATGTTCAATTTAATTATTCATGCACCTACAATGACAATTTGGGACCGCTCAATGATTTCTAATTGAGAGAACTTGCAGAATAGCTGGATGTTCAAATACTTATTTTACTTTCTCCACTTTCTTTCTCTCTCTCTCTCTGCTCTCTCTCTCTTTGCCGCCAACCCCCACCCCTATATATATATATATATATATATGATATATATATATATATATATATATATATATATATATATATATATATATATATATATATCTATATACTATATACTATATATATATATGTATGGTTCAGTCTGTAAGATCAATCAGCTTGTCTCTAGTTGGGTCCTTCCCTCAGTCAGGAATCTGGGTGTGATTTCTGACACCTCCTTTGATGTGGCCAAGCTGTTTAATGCAGTTGTGAAACCAACTTCTTCTCATACCACCCTTTCCTGTCATGTTAAAGACCCTTATCTCTGTTTCGAAATGTGTTCCCTCAGGTTAAAGTGCTTAAGGTTTCGGGACATGCCAGAGCGTGATGTCAGTTTTTAGACATGTTTAGAAGAGGGTTTTACACTCTATGGACACTTCAGGAATGAATCAAGCCAACGCCACTCTGTGGTTTAAGCTGGATTTCATTAATTTCAACACTGGAATACTCTGTGGAGAGAAGGAGGAACATTACCTGTTACTGAGGCGATTACTGCACTTTTTTTGTAATATTTACTGTAAAAACATACATCATTAAAATTCTTTCCTACAGTTACTGACAGATTAAAGATAAAGTGGAGGATGGTATTTTTTCAGTTTGAGCATCAAATTAATTATCTACCATTCTGGTGATATAAGGTTGTCCTACGTGCCGTCCACATTTTCACTTACCGGTGGTGAGTCTGACATATTGGGAAAAATGCTAATCTTCTTTTGGAAAGTAAGCTTGTATGAGCGATGCAAACAGCAACTATGAAACAGATCGCTAACGAGGAGAAATGGGCTTTTGTATGCTGTTGAATGTGTTTAATAGGTATCCCCTTTCGCTAGCAGGTACAGGGTTGTTTCCAAAGTGGAGTGGGCGGGACTTTTCAAAAATTCCCAAAAATCCTCCACTATACCTTTAATTATGTAAAGCTAAACCAAATTAAGAACTACATTAATGAAATATTGTTAGCACATGTATATGCATATGCAATCCTTAAAGAAGAGAGCAAAAGCACACAAAAATAAAATTTTTTTGCAAGTTTCACATTCGCATAAAAGCTTGGGACCAATGTGGGGCAAAACACAACCAAACAGATCACTGCTAATGCTGCTAACACTGCTTCCACATGAACGTGCACGCAGACAGGTCAAATTCTGATTTGTGGGTGTCCTTCGGTGGTGCAGCGGTTAGCATGCACAACCCATATATATATGGAGGGCCAGCATGGCCGACCTGGGTTCAAATCTGACCTGTGGTCCTGTCTCTCACCCTCTCTTGTACCCCCTTTCCTGTCAACCCACTGTAAAAAAAAAAAAAAATGAGCCACCAATGTCGTAAATTCCTAAATATATATATTCTAATTCTTACTTTGACTGGTTCCAACATTTAGATCAAGAGACAAACCATCACACATCAGGGCCTGGAGAGAGCTAAGAAAGGGTATCCAACAGATAAAGCACAGACACCAGGGACATAACAGACCAAAAGGGAATACTGAACAGCATTTTAGCCCTGATCCAGCTTTGCCTGATGCATTAAAGCTTTATAAATGCTTTGACCTTCCATGCAGTAGGAGGTCAGAATATTTTCCAGCGTTTTTTGTTTTGTTTTTTTTTCCAATACCAGCTTCTCAGCCTTTAGCCACATGAAGTGAGCTCTTTTCAACCCCAATAAGGCTGCAGGTCCAGACATGGTGTCAGATTGGGCCCTCAACCCACATGGTGACCAACTAGTGGATTTCTTTCTGTACAACTTCAACCTCCCCCTATAGCATCTCTGTCTGCCTGAAATCCTCCATCATTGTACATCTTCTCATAAAACAAAACACCCCCTGCCTCAGTGATTATGACACTGTTGTTCAGACCCCAGCCTTCATGAGGTACATAAAGGATGTGGTCACGGCTGGCCTGGAGAGCTGGCAGTTTGCCTGGATTGGGATCACTTGATGGAGGATGGTGTCTTGTTAGCACTCCAGCTCTGACTGCACATCCTGACACCTACATTAGGATGCTTTTGGAAGTCTTCAACTCAGCCTTAGACACCATCCTTCCCGATACTCTGACCCTGAAACTCCTCAACCTGGGCTTATCTGCGGCCGTTTGCTCCCGGATTAGTGACTCCCTCACCAACAGGCCCTAGGTGGGGCAACTCACATCTGCCCCACTGATCCTCAACACACGGATTGTGTTCTCAGCCCTGCCATCTTTGCCATCAAGGAACAGGAGAGGAAAAATCTAGCGCAGGTGGTGGTGGCAACTTTCAAATTCAGACTTGGCTTATGTAACACAAGTGCAGTAAGGGCCGACAGATTGGCACAGAACCCACCACCCAAGCCATGGTCTGTTCGTCCCACTTCCATTTGGAAGGCGGTTCATTAAACCTAGAACAAACAGGATTAAAATCAGTTTCTCTCCCAGAGCTTTTAAGGGAATTACCCCTGTGTAGAGAACGAAACAGTCAATTTCATGAAGAATGTCTGTTCATAGACTTGTTCTATAGTAATGTTTTTTAGCTGCTATAAGTGATCCACTTTTTCTCCTGACTTACAAATTACATTGTCAAATATGTTTTTTTTGTTTATCTCTTACTTTGTAAGGAATTTCTAAAGACTTCCAATGTTAATTTCTCTGCAAAGCATTTTAATTTTGTCTGTGAATTAAGAGAGTTAATTATGAGTTAAGTGTCTCGACCAAAATTTTTCTCTGAGTCTGTAATGACAATAACGATTCTGATATGGAGTTCCTCACATAAAGTGAGAACCAATTCAGAACTGATGTTAAGATAGTGGACTCTTATGAAGAGGAAAATTAAACAGGTTTAGATTGACAACAATGATGATGAATGCTTATGTCTTTTGGTGTACAGGGGATGCTCCATTAGAAGCAGTGTGGTGATATAGTAAGCCATATTCTATATCGTAGTTTGTTGCAGAAGCTTATCTACCAAGGAGCTGTAGTGCCTTAGTTAAGCTCCTGGGAAAGGCTAGCAGTGTTCCAGGAAGCCACCTCCACCTAGATCAGGTTTGTAGGAGACCAAAGGACTCTGGTAAAAATAACATCACTGCTTAAAAATATCTCCAATGTAATTGTTGCATAGCTGGAAAACTCTTTAGGGACGAACTGCTGCATCTTAGGTGCACAAAGGAGCATTATCACAGATCCTTCTTCCCACCAGTTGTTAGCGTTATTTATAATCGGTGATTCAAACAAGCTCAAAAGCTTTAGATATACATATGGCTCTCAGAAACTAAATTCATATTCTAAATTCAGCTAAATTTAGATTTCCGGAGCTAAATTCAGGATTCTGAAAAAATTAAATTAAAGATTTTATTTACAATGTAGGGAATAATAACTTCAGTATAGCAGCTTCAGTAGTGTCTGGTGGAGAGGTACAGGTAGAAAGATGGGCTGGCAAAATAAGAAGGGATTCTTGAATTCAGACGCACATTGCTTACTGTGTTTTCATCCATGGGTAATTTAATGGGATCCTGGTGACTATAGGATTGCTTGATTTTAGGTTGATTTTCTAGTTGGACTCAAGCGGAAGGAGAGCAGACTGAGGTCTGGGGTCTAAACTGAGTTAATGTGAGATGGATTAGATAGGTGGCAGGCAAATGACTGGGGAATAAAACTGAAGTATTGTTGACAGATCTGTCATGGAGAGAATTGTGTCAGTCGGTGGGAATTCTAATGACAATGGGAGAGACAAACTGGGAGGCCCCTCAACTAGAGAAAAGTCAGTAAACAAACATGAATTTAATTTTTGTTTGACTCTTTCAAGCCTGTTGAGCTTTAATTCACTTAAATTCAGTTTATATAGACCGGATTTACAGCACGTCATTTCAAGGCACAAAAACAACTTAATCAGATCATCACGTTAGATTAAAGGTTCAAAGTTTTCTATCCAATAAAAATCAACTTATTGTATAAAGCAAGAGGTTTTGCAGCAATCCGTCTTCTGGGATGAGCATGTAGAAATGGTAGATATTCGTGTGGATTGTGTCATTGTCGCTACAGCAATCCATCATACTGAGAGCTCATGCTGTAACAGTGGAGAAGAAAAACTCCCTTTAAAGAGGAAAACACCTTCAGCAGAACCAGAATCAGGCTGAGAGTGAGTAGCCTTCTGCTAAGGCCGAAGACAAAAGCAGACATACAAGAATGTGGCAATGTGTGCAATGGAGGGCCTGGATCCCACATACTCCTGGGTGAAACAACATCTATAATCTAAGGTGTTGATGGCAGCAGCACAGTTGATATTTCTCTACAAAACAGAGAAGCATATTTCAGGAAATGGACATTTGTCATCTCTACTCTGTCTGGTTCAGTTTTGCTTGCTCTCCACAAGAGGTCTTCTGTGTTGGGCATGCCATCTCCTGCTGCACCTTCCCACAGGTGCAACTCCTGGCACAGCTGCCTGCTATTCTTAATGCTATTCTTTGTTTTTGTCAGTGATCAAATTTGAATAACCTTTGTTCATGCATCTTCTTCTGTCACCTCACCCCTCCTTAATGGAACTATGACGTGAAGGACCAGTAACTCCTCACCATCAAGGTTGCACTTGAGGAGTGGCTGCATTGGTTAGAGGGTGTTATGTTGGAGTGCAGAGTGTTGGAGGGTAGAGTTGTGTTGGCTTGGTACATAAGAGATCAAAGAAATCATCGCCTGTGCTCTTAGGAAGGAACCAGAACCCAGACCCCTTCCACAGACTACCATCTATGTCCCTTCATCTGTCGGTTATCAAATCATTCATTGATTCCATGCTTCTACATTGACCTAACACCCTTGTAAATGACCTGTACTTCTATAGTGTCTTTTCAAATCAATTAAACTACATTTGATTATTTACCTATTCACACCAATGGTGGCAAGCCACCCTTGTTCCGATTGGTCCATCCCTATCTTCTCCCCTAAAATGTACTGCCCATCCAATTCCAAAGACTTCAGAGAGGACATCCTAGCCTGCTCCATTTGTTCCCACAACAAGACCAACAAAAATAACACAAGACAGATTACTTCAGACTCCCGTGTTAGAGATCAAATGTCTATAATGTAAGCAGGCCAAGCCCTCTCTGACGTCATCTCAATTTAAAAACACAACCCAAACTCCTACCATCCTTTTTCCCCTGTGACCTCTGGATCTGTTAGGTGAGACACACCAGTCTTCAGCTCAAGCCATATTACGTGGCCGCACCCTCGGGAGAAGGGACTGTGTTTGCTGGAAAAGCAGGCTGCTTCTGCCCACGATTCAGAGAGAACTAAACGTAGTCTTCTAATCGTGACCCCACTGCTCTGTTGCAGACAAAAAAAACTAACAGATTTTCGCCTGGTCATCCCTTGTTTGCAACCCACAGAAACGTCCTGGCCCGCTGTTTGCCGAGGTACCACCCCACTGCTTCTGCTGCTCATTTGAAGCTGTGCAGCTGAGGAGATGCTCTGAGGAGATGTGAAGATATTGCTGCTTTAAGTGATCTATTTAAGCCCTGCAGATCTTTCCCTGCTTTTTGCATCAGACTAATTGAACTATCTCCAAGAGGTGCCTTTGGACCTAGTGAATTGGGTTTCTGAGCTGAGCTGGACTGAACAACCTTACCTCCTTTCCACCAAACCATCACACAGTAAACCTCCTTTTTTATCCGATGCTTACAGAGGTACTCTAAGCTCGGGTGAGGTAAGGATAGATGTTTTTACATCTGTTGTATCTTGTGTTTTTCTGAACAAAGCTTTATGGTTTCCAAAGGCTGGTTTTTAAGTAAGTCCTGAACTGATTGCTAATGCTTACAGAGCCAGTTTCACTCCTTTGGTTGCATCTAAGATCCCTGCATCAGTTGTTCTTTACATTTATATGCTACTATTTTAAAAGCCCCCCCTAAATTCATTAATATATCAAGCCTTAAAGCTACAGTGTGTAACTTTTAGCGACATCTAGCGGTCAGACTGCAGACCGCAGCAACATGAACATCTCCCCCCCACCGCTTCTCCCCCCCAACAGTACGGCGAGCGTTACGGGACAAAATGTCTTCCACGACGTCCGCATCACCTACCTTCTCAAGTGATGAGGTTTGTTTACATAGATAATTTTACAGATAGTATTTCATTAGTCTGTGTAGGGTATAGATTTCATGTAGACTTAAGATAATAAATATACCCGTTATTTTTTCTACATCGTTGTGACGTTTTGGCGATCTCGCAATCGCTAGTTTGTTGGCTCTGCGCTGCCGTAGCGCAAAGATGTCTGCCTCCATGGCTGCGAGACCCGCTCCTATGTAATTATAAATAACGAATTCTAAGGCAACGCAAATATTAAGGTTAAGAGGCTGAGCTCGTAGATGATGATAAAATAACATAGTTATGTATAATATATTACATTTCTGACTGTATATCCCTGTAATTATTACACACTGTAGCTTTAAAACCTGAACCGGTACATCTACTGCCACCGATTACCACTCTTTTGTAATCTCCCGGGTAACGACCCGCGACTCTTCCATCTGATGAAATCGGATCTCCAGTATGTCGGACAGTCACCACATGCCTTGATGGCTGGTGAAAAATATTTTTGGTGGGGCTGATATAGCCTAGTGTATGTCTCCAACTAATCCAGAATAAGAATTCAAATAAACAATTGGAAATTAAATACAATTTAACAGTAATGATTTAATTTACTATATAATAACAGTAACAGTGATGATTTGGGTCACTGTGACGGGGTTCTTTGGCCTCCAAGAATCCAGGCTCAGTCGGGTTACCGGTGTTGGTGATTTATTGTGCTCAAAAACTCAAAACAGGGTGCAAAAGAAACTAAACATGTACAAGATCCTCTGGCCTCAGCCTCTCTCCAGTTACCAGCAATGTAACAAAAACAGAAACAAAAAATGGCGCTCTTCTTCCCACAGCTTCCCTCATTAAATAGTTTAAGCCCCTCCCCTCAGGCTCTCTTATTTCTGATTTCTTTCATAAATCAGTTTTGTCCATATATTACCTCCACAAACAATTGCTATACAAAACAAATAATTTTTTACAACTTAATTCCTTTACACAGATTCATTGACTTATTCAATTACCCAAACAGGTTTGAACCCAGCAAAGACGAAAGCCAGACTGAAGATGACAAGTCCTCGTAATATAAAGCATACACACACACACACACACACACACACACACACACCCACACACACACACACGGGTTAACACCCACACACTGAACCCCACTGAAATATTAAGTGTGCACTCTCAATACGCCAGCAGGTAAACCAGGAAAATTGCTGTGTTTTAAGTGCCAATGGGAGCTTGGCTGCTCAGCCATGCAGTGTATTGTCCTCACAAGCACAGTATAACAGTAATGTTATTGTGGCAAAGTTAGAGAGTTTTTTTATGACAGGTGACGCCACAGTCACAATAACCGCATAGGAAATTTTCAAGTATCCCTACAAACAGGGATGTTCCTCTGGCAAACGGTAGATAAATAAGGATCCTCTCAACGTAATTTGGTGGAAGTTACCCCATTTCACGGCGATACCCAGCCAGCTGTCCCTCTAATTGTCTTCGGGTAACTCCGGTTAGTGCAGAAGCTCGTTAAAGGGGCAGTATTTGTGAGCCCCGCAAGACCATAAAATTCTTGAGACGCGATTGGCCATAAATAATCGTGAATTAAATTGACCTAGCAATAGTACATGATTGGGCAGATTCTCTGCAAATTTGGGGCAGTCTGATCAGAGCCCCAAGACAGAGAGGGTAGGAGTCTGTCTGTGAATCCACAAAATAGAAATTAGACAGTAGATAGGGAAATGTAGTTTATATAATTTGATTTGCTTATAGGTACACACTCTAGAGAATCTGTAGTTATGTGGAATGTTTTTCTAAAAATATACATTTCATTTCTTTATCAGGGAGGAAGGAAGCCCCATGCAATTCCCATGGGCCGCTGCCATGCATGCAGCGCCATGGAAATATCTGAACAATACCTTACAAAAATTTGAATTTGTAAATTCCCCAAAAATATGAATTTTATACCCAAAGTAGTCCAGTTCCCTGAACCAATCAGGGCAGGTTTGGCCACCCCAATGGACAAGTGTGAATTCTCAGTGTAATCCTGGTCATGGCCATCACAAGCAGGCTTAAATTGGAAGGCAACCAGACTTTTGCTCAGTTTTATTGAAGACTTTTCAACACCTACCCTGGAGCCTTTGTCAATTCTGTTGGCTCGCACCAGAGCTGTCTCAGGTTGCAGCGCTGATGTATTTCAGCAGTTATTCAACTCAGTTCCTTAGAGGACCATGACTTAGAGTCACAGGTAAACATTTACTCATACTTATTGAATCTGAAATCATTATTTTACAAGCCATCTTAGTGGTCTGTGTTTTTCAGAGATAAGCAGGACATGAAGAGCTGCATTTAAACATGAAACAGATTCACTATAACATGCAATATGCAATAAAATCTGTCTCAGAGATATTTTACATGAAAAAAAGTTATTCTATATTCAAAATGCATCATATCTTTTTGTATTTTGTATTTCAGTAAGAATCAGAAATAGCTAATATAATCTATCATCCATCCATCCATCCATCCATCCATCCATCCATCCATCCATCCAT
>JAGKQL010000004.1:29707685-29727123 GCA_018398635.1 Cyprinodon brontotheroides | reverse complement strand
TAAGAGCATTTAAAGAGCATTAAAAAGCATTAAATTAAAGTTATCATTCTGTATAAACCGTGTCCAGCTCAAAGAATGTCCCCTGTAGCTCAGCCAGAAAAGAAAAACACATCAGCAGCAGAAAAACAGATAGGATGTTTATTTTAGATTCATAAGGAGGAGGGAGAGCTAAATGCTCCATAGCACTTAGAAATGTTCATATCCTCTCAGCACCTCTGCCAGCTTATCCTCAGACTATCCAGATCGCTGGACAGATCTCTGCAGCTGAAGTAAGAGTAAGCTCTGCAAATAACACCCATCCATATCCTGACCAATCACACACCTGTTCTCAGACATGCTGCTGGAAAAATTTCTGCCCCGGCGTCACACTACAGGAGGTAGATTAAAGTGGGGCTCCAGCTGTTTAATGAGCGGGGGTTTCTCCCATGGGCCAGGGTCCAATCCGGTCCAAGTACCGGACCTTCCTCTGTGTTCATGTTACACAAAATAATGCTAAAGATACGTATGCACCCTGATGCTCTATCTCTCTATCACTCAAGACAAACTCTTTGAATAACACTTCATAACTTATATGTATTAAATAACCAGGAGACATGACAACAGATTCTCATAGAAATTGTAATCTTACTCAGATCAGAGAAATTGCTTAGAATGTACAGAAGGCAGCTGCTCACCTCTCAGGAAGTGGCCCCGATTAACAGTTAAAAAGGCATTTTATACATCTCCAGTCTACATCATCTTAATCGCTGACGCCTGTGACTCGGATTCCAACCCAAACTTCTGTGGATTTTCTTCTTTTATGCTTCACATTAAAACAAAACAGTACAAGTGTGAAAGAAACAAAAAGAATCTGAAAAGTGTGGCGGGCATTTGTGTTGATCCCCCTGCAGTGTAAGGCCATCATCATGCCATTCATTTGACTGGGCCAAACTGCCTGTCCCTGCAGAAGGAACTCATCCACTCAGCATGTGCTGCCACTACCGTGCTTCGCAGTGGGGATTGATTGATTGATTGATTGACTTTATTGATCTCACAGTGGAGAAATGTTACTTGTTACATCAGCTAACATAGTCAAAGGAGAATAAGAAGGTGCCAAAAGAATACAATGGTGCATGGGAAATATAAGGTATATATACAGTCGCGTCCACATGACAGTTTTTTTTTTTTTATTCTATTGTCCCGTCGGTCCGAGTATTTCTTAGAATGTACAGAAGGCAGCTGCTCACCTCTCAGAAAGTGGCCCCCAATTAAAGGGAACATTGAGTACACCCAAATTTTAATAGTTAGCCTTCATTTTCTACTCACCCCCATCTGAACAACACTCTGGAGTACTTTTTGATATCATCAAATGTTATCTGAAAAAGGAATCTGGGAGGCTTCTTGCTGATCCTGCCCACATTCAAATAATAGGTCTATGGCCCGAGGCAGAAAGGTCCATAAAAGTCCACGAAAAACGATTCATTCCAGCCTCCATACTGCTTTCGTCAATGTATTCCAAAGTGTCCTGAGTGGGTGGCGTCCAAGAATTTACTCGAAACAGAAGTCATTTTAGAATGTTTTTTAGAGCATAAACAGTAGTTGTAGTAGGATTTCACTAAGCTGGCGTTCCGCGAGTCTATGGAAGCAGCGGCAGAGCAAACCAGATGAAAGTCGCGATTCAGCGTCTGCTCTTGCAGATAATGCTTTGCGTAGAAGAAGAAATGTGCACATTTACCTGTGCAAAAGAAAAGAAACATGAGAAAAAATGTCTGAAGGACTTCAGTGTTGAGGAAGAGCATGAGTTCTTTGCTGAGCTGAATCGCACTTTCATCTGGTTTTGGTCTGCATATGGTTTCCGTAGCGTCATGAGCCAGCTTTTGAGGAAATCCCTATTCTGCTCTCGCTCTAAAAACATTCAATGACTTTGTTTTGGAATTAAATTTTATGGGCAGCAAATGAAGCATACCGATCACCAGAAAGCATTTTATGAAGATACGCGCTCTACCAGGAGTGTTGCCCCAGCTCGGCGAACTGGGAATCTGGCTGCAGATCGAAATATTCGAAACTTATGGGGAAAATTTTATGAGCTATTTTGAATCGTGCCACTTGCAACCTCACTTTAACAGTTAAAAGGCATTTTATACATCTCCAGTCTGCCACATCATCATATTTACATCATACATGTTAGCAGATGATTAGACATCCATGGCTCCAACCTTATCAATATATTACACATATTGGCATAGTAATTAAAGAAGGTGCAAACAAGAAAGGAGGAAAAAGGTGCATTAAGAATAAACAATATATATATACAGTATATCAAGGTATATACAGTATATCAAGATAAATAAGGATTAAAGGAATAGTGTACAAGTGTACATGTATCACACACAATGAAAAAAACAAAAAATGAAAATAAAAAAAAAAAAAAAAATTATTTGATTTAATCAAATTTGAAAATTTGATTAAAACATCAGCTGTTAATGACGGAAACAGGCAGGTCAATACCAGGGTGTGTAGATAAACTCACACATCTTCAGTGATAATTATCCTAACAATAAGGACGCTTCATCTCAGCCACTGGCTCATTTTCACTGAAGGGTTTCTTTTATGCCTTAACGCAAAAATAACTGCTTCATTGCCCCGACACATCAAATTAAAGGACTTTGGACTTCTACAGAAATGCTGAACAATAAACAAGCATAATTACAACAGGACATTCTTTGTCTATTAAATCTGAAAATTATTCTTTAGTTATCCAGTAAAAATGATCAGTTCACAGCATTTAACGGCAGAAAAGAGCCTCGGTTCAGGCGCTGCTGTGAGGACATCTGACTCAGATATATATACCACACAGCTAGAGGGTGAGGGGGAGGGCTGCCGTGACCTTTGACCCTCATGATTTGCAAATCCAGAGTCCATTCTCACTCCCAGAGGAACAGCCTCTCCTACCATCAGGTTTCCAGAATACGCTCCCAGTCAGCGAGCGTTGCATACCGGCTTTCATCTGCTAGATGAAAGACCCCTTTAAAAATAAAACCACAGGTAGCAAAGCAGGGAGCAAAGGTGCGTATTTCGCAAGAAAACCTGCGAGTCAGAGCGTGGTCTGCGTTCAACTCGACTTAGACATGGTGCTGAACAATCCAGACTTAATTCCTCCAGTGAGAGATTTAATGATTTAAATGATTTAAATTGACCTTATAAGTTCAGGCACCATGGACCCATTAGTGAGGTAGTAGGGAATTAAAGGTTTAGAGCTAAATATCTTTTTATTGGGAGTTTCCTGACAGAAACACGTTCAAAAATATGACATGTTAAGCGCTGAGAACTTTCCGTTAGAAAGAAATAACTGACAGCCGCTGATGGTTTCTCCGAGCCACCAATGAAAGCAATCATTTGACCTCCGCCCTGCGGATCGACCACAAGATAATATCCAGGAAATGCAGCGCAGAAAAAAGGACAAATCGGCACAAACCAGAGAGGTCTGTCAAAGCATTCTCTGATTATTAAGATCAGACCAGATGGATACGTGTGAGAAAATAGTGAGCAAAGCTGCAAACATTCATACTCTTTGGTACGGCTGTGAGGAAAAAAGGCCAGAAAGCACCGCAGCATAGCTCTGACGTGAAGCAGGTGTTGGAACATTATTTTAATAACCTTCAGTTCAGAAAAAAAACATGGCTGGTCTGTATTTCTGCAAAAGCAACACTTCATTAAATTTACAGCAGAGCCAATAAATAAACAAATCAATCATTTTCTCTTGCAGCTCAAAGCCTGTTTGGCAAATAAAAATGAGAAAATCAGCCCAAATAAATAATAGTTGAATTATTATATTGGCTTTGTGATAAGAAGTGTTTATCTAGAACAATCTGTGGCTCCAGGGCAGCATGTGGCTCTTTGGCCCCTCCACTATGGCCCTAATGAAGCCAGGTGGCAAAATTACTTTTATTATCCAGGTTCTTCTGTTTGTTTCATGTAATTTATCGTTGATCATCTGCAAACCCTGGTACACCAATTTGAAAGGGTTTCAATTTTAGCTTTAGCAGGGAAGCTTTTTACAAAAAAAAAAAGATAATACCGGATAAAAAAAAAAATCTTTTAAATAGTTTTTTTTTACTTTGATCTCTATACCATTATCATTACAGTCATTTGACAAAAAAATATCTATCAACATTTTCCAACAATTTATTATTTCCCACTGAGTAACAAACTTTTAACAAAATGTTGATAAGAACAAAACAATAGAATAAAAGTTCAGTTTTAAATCCTCTTCTTTTTCATATTAATACTATTAAAAGTTAATTTTTTGTAACATTAGAATATATCTTTTTCAAAGTTATATTTTATAATTTTTACTCCAATTTTCTGTCCATATTTAAAAGACCGCTGAATTCTCATCCTTTATCTTTCATATTTATGGTCAGTTTAACTCATTCTACTGAAAAGAACTCTTGAAATGAAATTAAACTTTAATTTCCTAGACTTTCAATGCTGTAGCCTTGGTGATGAAAAGGATCCACAGCTTTAAAGAAAAAAAACAACAACAACAAAAATTTAAACTGTAAATTTACAGTCATATGTTTATATTACTGTTTTTATATATATATTTATTTACTTTTTTTATTTTTTTACTATTTTTCAAGGCTGCACTTTTAAATAAGATGAAATTATCCAGAGCTGATCCAGATAAATATTTTTTTTTGTTTAACACTTGTGTAAACAAAATGAGAAATAAAATCTGTCTAAGTCTATGTCTAAAGGGGTCATAGAATGCAAAACAGAGTTTCCATTGTTATAGATGAATAATGATAGTTCAGTGGGTGAAATGGACGTACAGAGAAGTTTAAACCCCATCCACGCCTCCTTTCTCTGCAAATCTCACAATTCTAAACTTCCACCTTAAAACGGGCGAATCCAAACGAAGCACCAAATTGACGTAAACTCTGGGATGTTGCTTTATTTGGTTCTGGCCTGTACTTTTCTAACGCCCCGAAAATGACATAAAGACCAGCCCACTGGTTTACAGCCCAATAACATGAATAGAGGGAGATGTAAGACACCAGTTTAGCTGTTTAGTTTACAGCTGGGTTTACTTCTACAAGAATTACAAAGCAGGCAGTTTTTCTATTGAAAATGAGCCAGAACCATGGGCACGCATGCAGTGTTCCACAGTCTTCCAAAGGATCCGAAGACTCGAATAGACATTTTTGTCTATCAGAAGATTCCTGCAAAGTTTGGTGCTCAGCTGTTCATTTGCTCTAAGGATTTTACCAAAGACGACTTTCAAAATCTTCGACAGTTCAAAGCAGGATTTGCTAAACTTTTACTAAATCGAGGGGCTGTTCCGACCGTAAGGCCATCCTAACCATAAACTGTAAGTATGGCTTAGTTATGGCTGCCTGCCCCGTCCACAGGGGTTCCTGGACCAGCCCCGGAGCTGACGGCTCAGTTCGAGTCCCTAGTGTGTTTGAACTACGTGCTGCAATGTAGTCGACCAAAATCCCGGACGATTTTGAAATTCCCCAAGACATTTTTTTAGGTATGAAAAGTAGGACATGGCCAGGAAAAAGAGGACGTCTGGTCACCCTACCATATCAACGATGTTTCAGTGAGTGAGTGCTTTCTCAACCAATCAGTGCACAGCTCATCTCTAAATATTCATGATCATACCATAAAGGGAAGATAACCTCTCATTCCATTCTAGGGCTTTTAACCAGGCTGCATTAGGGATCATAGAACAGCAAATATGCCATTTTCAGCCCAAACAATGTTACACACTGTATTTAGAGACCTGAAGGAAAAGCACCACATACCCTATAGAATCATTCTATCACCCCTTTAATTAGTGAAGAACTCTATGAAACAAATCCTGACTGTTTTTTTTTTAACAGGCTAGACGTGGAAGGAGGTGATCCGGTTAGATTAGACTGAAGGTCCTTCTTAACAGACCGCGGCTATGATTTTCATCTGATACTTGACCCCTTGATACTTTTACTGAGCAGCAACAGGAAAGCAGATAGAAGGAGAATAATGGAGGAGTGGTTGCCTACTGGTTTAGATCCGAGGGGTTCTGTTTCTGAGAAGGACAGAATCTGACAGACTGCCACTCAGGGTGCCTCAGCAACACTCTGAGCCACAGAAAGCCTCTGGGCTGGATTTAAACCCATGACAGATGGTTGCTGCAGAAGAAGTGACATGCAAGACATGAGAGCAGGAATACGCAGCAAGTCAGGACACAAACTGAGGAATGAACCAATCACTGATAACAATCAGAAAAAGTCTGAGAGCATTATAGATGAAGAAGATCAGGAACAACCAAGAATCAGTGATGATTAAGATGTTAACCACAACAGTTAAACAACAAAAACATGAAAATGCAAATAAAGAAATGAGAAACTAAACCCCAAAAGACTGAAAATGAAATGGAAACATGGATGTGTGGCCAGAGGTTTAAACATAACTATGGCCACAAATATTCTAATCAAACCAGCGTGGAGTTCAGGAAAAGCCTCTTTTGAAATCCATACCTCAATCCTTTTAAAACAAGGTTTCTTCAACATGAGATCCATGTAAGAACACAAACCGGTTCCATCAGTTTGTTCCATCAGTTTTCCACAGAGACCCAAGGTGAGAAGATGGCTCAGAGCTTCTCCTTCAAGTAATCAGAGTGTTTGCTCCGGGCTTTCATGTTGAGGAAGCAGATATGGATCACGGCTGAAATTACCCTGAGAAAGATCTATCATCAGAACCACTTCTTCATACATATCAGAGGTCTGCTTTCTAATCTCTAAATTAGTACCTGATGGAGGGATGTCTTCTTTACAGCTCGCTATCAGCATAGAGGTTCAGACATGTCATGGTGGGAGGGTTAAGTCCTCCCCAAGATTAAAGTCTCAGATCCACAACGATCTTTGAAAGCAGCAGCGAGGTGTGACGGCGTAAAAAATGTTATCTGCTGTTTCCATGCAAAGCGGAGATAAAGGAAGCTGATGTAGAAAAGCTGTTGAGAAACTACACAACTTTGCTGGTATTCAAAACACTGCCTGCATTTGGACACAGCGTTTGCCTACATGTACGCTTCATTCAGACTAAATACTTTTCACATGTCAGAAAGGCATCTAACACCTCAACAGTGACGTTCGTTAAAGACAGACACGCGTTAGAAGGAGCTACCCTCTTGTTTTCCATTGCCGGCCTCTTGTGCAATGGCAGACAGCTTTGACAGGTAAAAGTAAACCTTAAAACGTAATCTGTTCAGTCAGTTCATTTAGACTATGATCCTACTGTTAAAGGGGACACTACACAGAAGTCAGACTTTTTAAAAACGGTGTTCTGACCATTATGGATGTTGCCATAAGGCTCCGCTTGGTGCTTGAATATGAAAAATGCAACGCACACAGAGACAGAAAGGGAGGTGAGAAAGAAAGAGGAGATAAGAACTAAGGGGAGACAGAGATAGGAAAGAGTGAATGATAAGAGAGAAAATAAAACAAAACAGCAAAAATAGAAACATAGAAGATTTACAGTAACTCTAATAAGTCTGCTTCCACACCAGTATAAGAGGAGAGGAACAAAAAACAGAGAACAAAAGAAGACAACAGTCAACCAAAGTAAAGATTAAAAAAAATATCCCTTAGATATCCATGTGTGTGGAAGGAAAACCTATGGTGATTCCATGATATTAACCAGGGTGGTATATATCTGCAGCTTACTGTTCAGTATTAGCTCGATTATTATTGTTTTTTGTTTTTTCTTACAACCTTAAATTTCCCTTATTTAAATTTCATAAATCAAACTAGTTTTTACAGCTTAACTTTAGCCAGGTAACTTTCAACCCGGACACTTTCAATTAATTCAATTCAGTTTGTTTTTATAGCACCAATTCACAACACATGTGATCTCAAGGCACTTTACAGTTCACCAGATCATACTGTCAGTTTTCTACCTAAGGAAAACTAGTTGATTGCATCGACTGATTGACACTCAAGGCAATCCCTCACATTAAGCATGGTTGTAGCGACAGTGGAGAGGAAAAACCAGCAGAAACGGGCTCAGTTTGAGCAGAAGCAGACATACAGAAAGAAACCGAGATAAAAGGCAACTGTCAACCAGCTCCACAGGTGGCCCCATCCAGCGAACACATAGCCAGGCAGACGAGCTCCAAGCAAGACCCACGTCAGAGGACTAAGAGAGCACATCCAGCCAGTCCCAGTAAGAGAAACTGGACTGGAAAAAAGGATGAGCTTAAACATCTATAAACAAAGGTGTTGATGGCAGGAGCACAGCTGATCTCCAGGATGGAGTCACAGCCAAACAGGAACAGACCAGATGAAGCTACTATGAGAAAAAGCAGAGAGCTTAGCGTTATAGATTGAACAAAGGAGTTCTGCAGAGTTGGAGAATAGAAATAGAATAAAAACAGAATGATGAAAAAAAAGGGGTCCCTATGTCCTCCAGCAGTCTAAGCCTATAGCAGCATAACTATAGAGATAGCTCAGGATAACCTGAGCCACTCCTAACTATAAGCTTTATCAAAAAGGGAAAGTTTTAAGCCTAGCCTTAAAAGTAGACAAGGCAATCTGCCTCACAGGACTAAAAAACTGGTAGTTGGTTCCACAGGAGAGGAGCCTGTGCAACCAATTACACATGTGCATATTTTTTTAAGCTCCGGTCATACCTTGATGGTCAGCATCAGGTATTTTTTTCAATTATGGACATATTCATAAAGAGTCCAGAGCGTATGTCGAATGACCGTGTACCCATAATTTATCCAACGTAAGGATTGAAAATGTTGACAGTGAGGTAAAACCCAACTTTTTGTCAGCCATTTAAAGTTGGATTGATGTTGCTGCTGACAAAAACACAGCTTAGACGTGGAGCTCCAGCAGGACAAGGCTTCCCACCGGCATCTGTGTAGAAATTCTCTACACATGAACAGTGTAGAACGATATGGCTACCAAATGCCCAGCGCTTTAATGCCCAGTGAGCCGAACGCTCTGATTGATGACCTGTTTGGGTTTCCCCAGCAGTGTGGGAACAGATACGTCTGATTGATTTTATTTCCATTCCAAACAGGCGTCCCGTCAAAGAACAACACAGATGATGGTTTTCCTCTTCTCTTCCAGCTGAGATGGGAATGTTGAAGCTGCTTCAACTTCAAACACCACATCTTAACACACAGGAACTTCCATTAATCTGATCACTTCCCCATGTTCCTAGTCTTAATCTACACTTGGCTCAAACTGTACCTCTAACTCTATTATATTACATTAAGGAAATGTACCAATCTTTGTTCCCTACAAGGCTTTTAAGGCCCCTGAGAACAGAAGGGCATCACATGTGGTCCTGAATAAGAAACATAAACATGTATAGAAAAGAAAAAAGGAAAATCAAAGAAAGATAACGTTTTCACTCAATCACCTGATTTGGCTTCTTTAGCCACTCACCACACTGCTGTTTCTATATAACGGTCAAAGCAGCGTAAATATTCCCAGCTTGGTTTTTTTTCTCTAGCAAGAAGGAAGTATGCAGGAAGTATTTGCAGAGTCCAAGAGTGAGATATGAGTTCATTAATGATTGAAACCCTTCGGTGTGGGAACCTCCCTGCTCAGTTAGTCTCCTGAACGCTTTAATCCTCCAAGCGAGTCCTCAGCTCTTTTCAGCAAGAGTCATAACTATTCAAACAAATTTAATTTAAGTGAGGAACACATTAAACTGACCCAGGTGGATCTACTACGGCTTTGTCTTTTCATTTCATAGAACATAATCAGGAAGATTTGCCTTTTTCAGATAAACTCCACCAAACAAGGAACAGAAACAGGATCCATTACTTTCTGTGTCTATTTGCAAACCAGCAACAGGTTGCGAATTCAGCCAGAGGGGCTTCTAAAAACACACAAGACCTGTGGTCAATGGTTAAACGAGACAAACGGGTCACTTGAAGGCAGGCCGTAGGACATCAGGAAAGTGGGATTTTTATTAAAGCAGTCGAAAAGAATGTGGTGTGCATCTAAAGCGAAGAGCTGCAGTTCCAGAGTAAAAACAAACAGAACTGAAGAGGCAGATGGAAGATGGAAAAGGTATTTATTCTCAAAAGGAAACAGGGCTGTATCCCAAACAGGACAGGGTCACTCCGCCTCAGAGCCACCAAAGGCTAACATGGAAGCTGAATTCTGCCAACAGACACGGACATTTCATTTCAACCCTCGGTGTGAAAGGGAATGTAAATAATGACTGGTTTAGAAAGGCTTAAGAAAACAATAGAACGGTTAGCTAACCCTAACCTCTGTTTGGAAAGCAGATTCAGATCCGGTTCAGTTCAGTGACTCACTGGGCAGCCATCCCTTTACAGAGTTTATCCTCTCCGTGGTCTCCTCACTTCTCTCTCCTTTGTTAGCACGGCTCAGCCACAGACGAACCGATCGGCCCAATCAGAGTAGGTCGCAACTTTACATGCAGCTGAGAAAACTTGACCACAATACAAAGGACAGCAGAGGATGGATTCCTATCTTTTTCCTCTAGTCCAGGGGTCTTCCACGTTTTCCAGGCTAAAATCCCCCAAACTGATGGCTAGAGAGAGGGGGGACCCCCTGATTATAATTAATGTATTAAATTGTGTTCTATCAAACTGGTCCTATAGTCACTCTATTACAGATGGAGTCATGTAAACAAAAAAGTAATTTCACCCTGGGATTATTAAAGTATTTCTTCTGGTTGATGGGACAGGGAGTTGTGAATGAAACGGTTGCCCAGCTTGAAAAGAGCTCCCTGTGTGTGCGCTGAATGTGTGCATTGGTGACTGAAAGACATCTTCTGCCTCCATTTATCTGTTAACATGTGTTGAATTCATGTTAATGTGGATTTAAAGACATTTCAATTAGCAAAACAAATTTCAAAACTTTCGCGACCCCCATGCAGTACCTCCGTTGACCCCCTAGGGGTCGCGGACCCCCTGTTCTCTCTAGTCTATTATAACACCAAATGTAACCCTTTCTGCCTGAACAGTTAACAGCCCAACGTATCCTCCCTGCATAGCGGGTCAATGAAGACGTTATTCTTTATTCAATGCTGGATGCGACTGGGAATAGAAATATTCACTAAAACTTTATTCTGAAAAGAATCAGGATATGTGGGCATTAATGTTTCAGTCCTATGAGTCACACTGGGCCGATATTCATAACCAATATTCATTTCCATTCAGTTGGTGTTTTTGTTTCAGGAGGGGGATGTTTGGTCATGTGACAGTAATTGCAATGCAGCTGGGGATTGTGGGTGTTTAACTGAAGCATAACTGAAGCAGAGAATGATGTCCGCACTGTGGTTGGTTCTTCTCAGTGTTCAAAAATCGGGTTATCACAGCAATACCAATGTCAATGTCGGCTCAGATTTTTAATTGTTGCATCTCTTAAAGGAGAAGTCCAATTACATTCACAATACAAACTCCTGAAAGTACTTTAAAGGAATAGTACACCCAAAACATGATTAGCCTTCATTTTCTACTCACCCCATGCTGAACAACACCCTGTCAGTACTTTTTGATATCTCAAATGCATCTGGAGATCTGGGAGGCTTCTTGCTGTCTGCTGACATTCAAATAATGGAGGTCTATGGTGACGGAGACAGAGAAGGTCCATAAAGTCCACAAAAACGTGTCAATATTCCTCCATACTGCTCGTCCAATGTATTCCACGCGTCCTGAGTGGGTAGCATCCAGAATTTACTTTAAACGAAGTCATTTAGAATGTTTTTAGAGCATAAACAGTAGTGTATAGGATTTCCTGAATGCTGTGGCGCGAAGCGTTCATGGCGCTACGAGGAAGCCGGCAGACTAAGCCAGATGAAAGTGCGCATTCAGCGTCTGCTCTGCCAATAATGCAAGCATAGAAGAAGAAATGTGTTTGTTTACCTGTGCAAAGAAAGAAACAACGAAAGAAAAATGTCTGAGGACTTCAGTGTTGAGGAAGAGCATGAGTTCTTTGCCGAGCTGAATGCGCTGGTTTGGTCTGCGGCTTCCGTGGCGTCGGGGAAGCGGCGCATGCGCCCGCTTTCAGGAAATCCTATACACTACTGTTTATGCTCTAAAAACATTCTAAATGACTTCGTTTGAGTAAATTCTGGATGCTACCCACTCAGGACTGCCGGAATACATTGGGCCGAGCAGTATGGAGGAATATTGACCGCGTTTTTGTGGACTTTTATGGACCTTTCTGCCTCGAGCGCCATGCAGACCTCCATTATTTGAATGTCAGCAGACAGCAAGAAGCCTCCCAGATCTCCAGATGCATTTGAGATATCAAAAAGTACTCCAGAGTGTTGTTGCTCAGCATGGGGGTGAGTAGAAAATGAAGGCTAATCATGTTTTGGGTGTACTATTCCTTTAAGTGTTTTTTAATTAAGTGTAATTTCATTTGAATGTGCTTTACTGGAGACATCCAAGTTTGTCAAAGAACGCTACTGCCACCTACCGGTTTGTCATGGTGTGGTATCGGCTGTTGAGCAAGTCCCACAGCTGTATCTGGTGTTTGTCAAAATGCACTATTATCCATAATGGGGACGACCAGTCCACTATGCGAAGCGGAGAGTAACGGATTAATGACGTGTTCGATGGTAAATCCTCCCTCTTCAAGTTGGCAATCCAACGACCAACCCGTCCGTGGAGGATCAGGAATTGGAAAGGTGGAATAACACTTTTTTTTTTTTTATGATGTATTCCAACATCCAACTGCCATGCACGTTGGGTATTGTCAGTTTCACTATAGCTCTGGTGAATTTCAATGGTGAAGTCCTCTGGAAATCTTCAATAATTGTTGTTGATTGCAGATGTGTCTAGTAGTTCATTTGATTTTGTTTGTAACGCGGGAGAATGGCGCTAGGCTTACTGCAACGAGACGTCACTGCTGATGTCTGCTGCTTTATCTCCTCTCAAAAGCAAAGTGTGCAGATTTTCACACTTCCCTGTATGTTAAGACTGATTGTGTCAGGTCATCTTGTAATCTGTGAGCAGCAATCTGTTCTCCACTAACAGAGACACTTTGCGGGTCTGCACAGCGTTAGGAAAAGTCAGGAAATAGGTTTGTGATATAATATCTTCTAACACTCCCTCCACTTAAGCTCTATCAGCTCCCAGTTTACGCAGCCTCTTGGGAGCGACTAGGAAGCATCTGGTTTATGGATGAGAGGCCTTAGATAAAGGGGCCCCTAAAATTAAAATAAAGAATATAAAAATCAATTCACTACTTCAAGCCAATAGTGTTATTGGAATCCAGGACAAGTCCTTATTGCCTTTGGAACATTCAAAACATTTTGATGGGAAAAATTAATGTCAATGTAATAAAAATGCCAACTTTTCAAATATATTAAGAAAAATAACAAAAACTCTTGAAAAGAAAATCATGAAAAACACTCTAAGAGTAAAAGAAACACATTTTTTTTTGTACAACATAACCTAAGAGGCATCAATGCTGATACTGGCACTTACATTTCTTAGTTTATAAACCTAAATATAATAGTTAACTAGGCTTATTAACTTTTTAACTTTACCTTTTTTTTTCAACTTAATTTACAATAGGTAATAGATCATTCAAGGGGTCATCTAATTGATCAAATGCCAAAATAAGATGTGCAGCCATGTCGCAGTATCATAGCTGAATTATGGATATAGATCTTGTGCTTCTAGACCTCACTAAGTGACAGGGGACTCCCTTTGTAAGGGCTATGCAAGTGATCAAAAACACTACCTTGCCCTATAAAGGGTTAATACTCTTACTGTTGGTGTTTTCTACTATACTGTTTCAGCTGACAGTAAAGTGACTTAGAATTAATATATTTCTATTAAAGGGCTTAAATCTATAAAAGACAAAAACTGGCAGCGTTGTGGTATTAAAGTGGAAATCTATACCTTGCCCAGTACGTAAAACAACACAATCGAAATTAACCAATTAATTTAAAACATGAGAAATACGTTAATGTTTTTATATAAGGGCTGAATTAGTTTGTCAAAAATCAAAATTGAGATTTTATTTCGATTTGCCTTTGCACAAAACGCAAGCATGTAAATTTGATGATTGCTGGTCTATTTACTTGGAGTGAATTATCACTGGACAATAAATTAGTGTGTAAAACTGCTAACTTATAGCTCCCATCTGTGGATCTATATGCTAACTGCAACTCTCTTCCCATCTGTGAAGTGGTAAATATATGCATTGTATAGTTAAACCATATTTTATTTATTTTATTAAATCTGCATTATTAAGTATTTTAGATGCCTACAAGCTACTTTGCAGTGGTTTATATTTTATTTCTGCCAGTTTCAATCCTTCAGAAACTCTTCTATACTCAATGGTTTTGCCTCAGTTAGGAAAATTAAAGTTAAGTGTCATAATGTTAACAATAATAATAATCTTTGCCTTTATGTCAAAATAAGTTTGCATTGAAACATTTTTGCCACAATATAGCAAATAGTATCTAGTAGCGACCCAGATTAAAAAAATAGGACTAAAGAAAAAACATATAAATAGATTGTACGAATAAGCCATAATTTATAACTTTGACCACTGACCAGTGTAAACTCATGTGCCTAGGAGGTTCTCACATGTTTTTCCCTGTAAAAGCTGTTTGTTTGTTTTTTACCCAGAAATTAAAAGCTATAAAATGAGTCAGATATTTTATAACAAGAGAATAAATATCCTAAATCTGGGTTCCTCCATATGAGAGAGAAAATATTCGGGTTATGTTTTCCATTATCCTGCCTTTTATTCTGTTTAGAGCTCTTCTTGTTTCTTTTTACCAACATATTACAACATTACCACATTTAAAGTCAAGCTTTACAAAAGACCAATACATAAAACTGTCTAACTTCAGAAGGATTATACTGTTAATGCATTTTATAACTTTAATGGCTGAGGATCTGAAACCTTTAGAGCATTGGGCCCCATGCCAGAATCATTCATACGCACATATTCCTTCTTAAATAGTATGTACAAGTGATTAATGACATTTTTATTGGCTGATGAAAGAACTATGGGTCAAAACACCTGCAGCTGGCATGTCGGTTTTCAGGGGACTCTGGTTTCATTTGCTGTCAGTTTGTCCAAAGAGAACACAGTCAGTGACTCTATGTGAGGTCAAGCTACTATAGAAATAACATCTGGAACAGAATATGGATGAAAGCTCAGCAAAGCTCCTAACGGTCAGACTTTTAATTATTTCCCTTCATGCCAGCTCCTTGGCTTTGTTATCACACTGAATGTGGTTGTTTGGGTCTGGTGGAGGAAAGACTGTGTCATTGTCAGAGGCGTGGGAATTTGTAGCCTTCTATGGAAAAATCAGGGTGGTAATTATGCAGATTTACATTTATCTGGAGCGCACACTCACTTACGGCCCGCATCACTTTTATGAGGACAATTTCCAATAATTATTGCAGTTATTGTTTGTTGAATCTGACTGTCATGTAAAAGCCCACAGTAGGAGAAAAACTAAGAGAAATTTACCATAAGTATATGAAGATGTAGTTGCATGAGGCCCATTGATTCCCAAAGCTGGGGTCATGACCCCACTTGGGGTTGGTGATCAACCTGTTGGGGTCATGAGATCCGCAACAGAAATTAAACTGAAAGACAAATATTTATGTGTAAGTGCTTAAATATATAAAAGCGTAATTTAAAAATGGACTAAACCAACTACTCCGGTTACAATATTATTTCACCGGTAGTGGATTAATTTTGTAGAAATGTTTGTATATATTGCCCACAGTTTCGGTAATGAGTCGAAGCTGATAAGTTTTGTATCCTATGCTCAAGTGTTTGCTCATGAGAGGACAAAGCATGCTTGAAAACCAAATGGTTGGTGTGATCTCACAGAATTAATGCAGTATCAGAATGTTAAAGTGCAATTAGCACCAGTTGTTGACATGCTAAAATTGTTTAACCTGTCCTCAAATAAAAAGCATTGGAATAAAAATATGTTTTTTTGTCTTCAGACAGAACAAGCTTAATCATTTAAGTGGAATTTTGCAACCACCTTTTTTTACAGTCAAGATTTGGGGAAGGATCTGTCTTCATTACAAAGTGTAAAATTAGAGTTTTACCATGTGAGGCCAGAGAGGAAAGATCAATTTAGGGGCCCTGCTGGAGACATTAGGACATCCATACATCCACCTTACCCTTATCAAGATTGATTTAGGAAAAAAAAATGTAACAAGAATAATTGAAATGTAGAAAATCCAGTGGATTTACCTATAAATAGGACCAATAAGACAGTCATCGAGAAGCTGGTCAGAGCACTGACCAATGTGCCAAAGTGCAAAAATCCACCTTATATGCATTATTACCGTAAGAATAAAAGGATACAGTACATTTCTTTTGGGAAAATGACACCAACTGGCAGCCGACAAAATGAAAAAGGAGATGTCCGAGAGCAGAGCTTTGTGGGACACCCCCCAGAAAGATCAGTAGGCTGCATTCTGTAAATTACTTTTGTAAAGAAAAAACAATCTAATGTTCAACACTTTGCAGCAGAGCACACTTTTAATGCATAGACCAGAGTGCTAATGTAGTTAGCAAACAGGAAGACAGCAGCAGTCTTTTACAGAACTGATTTATGTGCAGACACATTTGATGTGTGTTTGATTTCAGACTGTGAGTGATGCAAAGGGCCAGATGTGGCCAAGGGGCTGTAAAAATGCCCTTATAAAAAAGTCTATTCAGTGTCAGTTTACATCATATCTCTTGAACAACTAAGGCGGTTTAGTCAATTTTTCAAGTCACTATAAACTACGAATGAATTAGTTGAATATATTAATATGTATTTCATATGATATTATGCGTTTGAAAGTGCTGCACTGCTCTAATTGTAGCACCCAAACACACCCTTCTCTAATTAAAATTCAACAGACAAATATTATTTTATCACAAATGGAAACATTTTTTATTTATAAGCATTACCTGAAGGTTGCAACCTGATCCCAAACGAAAACTGTAAAAAATATTTCATTTTGGTCCCATATCTGATGTGTTGGGTCAAAATATTAATCTATATTTATTCCAACTTAAAGACACTCTGATTTGATATGCTTTGCTTTATTTGCAATCCAGTACATATTGTTTTATCAGTGCTGTTTGTTTAGACCACTGCATTTCTCTTTTGCCAACATTCAGCATCCCAACAAGATCAAAAGCAGATCTTTATTGTGTTTTCATAAACATGTTGAAAATATGCAATAAAAAAAGGGTTTAATTTGTCTGGCAGGTCGCCTTCAAATAAAACAGAAATAAAAGGACCTCTGAAATCCAGCCGTAGTAGATCCACCTGGGTCAGCCATTTACAGCTGAACAGGAGCAGCCAAAACAAACTGTATTCACTCACAAAGCAGCTGGTGACCAAAGTTCTACATCCGGTTCTGGACAATTCTGGGTTTTTTTCTGAAGATATAAGCATGCATGAAGTAAGGAGAAAACATGGCTGTCCACCATAAACCTCATTTTGGCAGCAACACATGGACATTATCCTGCTTCGCAGTTTGTAAACATGTCCGTCAATGGAACTGAAAAGTTTTGACACAATGCAGACCACCCATGCAAACCTTGGAGAAAAGCTGATCTAGTTAAACATCTATGATGGTGTGAACTGTTTTTGTCTTGCAGCATCTTTAAAATATCCTGCTGTTTCCCAAAAAAGTACCTAAAACCAGATGCAGGGGTTTCAAAACAGACATTTTTGAACTCCAGGCGGTAAACTGAACACACGCATTCTCCTGCAGCTTGACGATCCGTCCCACAATCCTCACATATTATTGACATGCTTCAGAAAGGTTTCCTGCTGTCAGCAGATTGCGCTCAGATGGAGATGGGCTCAAGGAAGAGCAAAAAAGAGGCTCGTGTCTCTTACCCAAAAGCCCCCCCAGGAAGCACAGGGACGGTTGCAGCATGCTGGTCGGCTTTCCGCAGGGCTCTAAACGCAGCACAGTGTGTTCGCACAGGTACACACACACACACGACACCGGCGTCTGCAGCTCTTGGGTGTGCAGAGGGGCACGCAGGGCCGCCCCGCCTCAGGTCTTCATGGCAACCTGTGAGCCTCTCTCAGACAGACTGAGACAGTTCACGGCTCCAAACTCTGCAGCCAACAGTCTGAAAGACAACAGAGAAGAGAGGTGAGAAAATCTCAGGTATGACCTTCTTCTATACCAGTTCTACCACACGACAGAAGCTTAACCTCTTGACGCCCTTTTTGCAATTTTGCAACAAACACTTTGTATTACGTATACACCCAAGATAGCATGTGCTCTTACTTCCATTACAACGGTGTGTTCTACCATTAGCCATTATAAATGTCACACAATTGTGTTTGTCTTTAAATAGAATGATAAAAACAAAACAGTTTGGCGTTGAGTTAAAGGGAAATAACCTTTTAATATATACAAAAACAGTTTTTGCAATCTCAGACTGTATCCTTTATGGATATATGTCTTTTCTTTCACTCCTCTTCCCCATTGTGATCCTTTTATTTTTCTATAAATGGAGCCTAGGCCGCCTTCATCCGCCCTCGACACAGCCAATCAGCTTTGAACCACAACTCCACGAAAGCCAATCAGCATCCAAAGTTCATCTTAAAAGGCCTCCGATCCACAACTTGTTTGCTCCTGGTGCGCAGGCGGTAAATGCACTGTGGGACTTCCTTCAGTTTCATTCCTCCTGGACTCCTGCATTCCCTCTCTCACTTCAACAGGTCAGGCAGAAGACCGAAATATGTTGAGCCTGGTTCTGCCAGAGGTTTCTTCCCCAAGGGGAGTTTTTCTCCCCACTGTCGCTTCATAGCTTGCTTCATCATGGACAGGTTCTCTCTCAACTTCTCCATTGTTGTTATTACATCAGTTGGACCTTCCATCTTCCAGGTCCTGGAGTGAAGCTCTAGAATCAGCTCATGCAGTCCACTGGATCGCCCCATAAAGCTCAGCAGCAGACTCGTCTCTCTAACCAGCAGCCTGCCAGACTGACCAACTTCATCTATCTCCACTCCACAAGTTTCAGGCCTGGGGGAATCAACCTGTTCTATACGCCTGTTCATGCATATCTCAAACAAAATTCAGTGCTATGTTTTCTGTCGGTGTCTGAGCGCCAAAGAACTTAAGTAATTGTAACAATAAATTTCTTCTAAATTGTCTTTTCTCTCCGCAGGAAAGTTTCTTCCGATTGAACAGCAGCAAGGCCTCGGACACCGAGTATAATGTCTGTGTTTTGTTCCTTTTCTGTGTTTCGTGTTCTTGGATGGGCTGTACAGAAACTGAATTTTTCCTTCTAGGATTTTTTTATTTGAAATATACATATATATTGATGCAGGTGTCCAGGGATTAAAGGAATAGTACACCCAAAACATGATTAGCCTTCATTTTCTACTCACCCCCATGCTGAACAACACTGGAGTACTTTTTTGATATCTCAAATGCATCTGGAGATCTGGGAGG